>JAAKFY010000009.1:35118598-35143598 GCA_011823955.1 Dissostichus mawsoni
ATCTGTTATTATGGGAAAGTACTTTCAATGAACCTGCAATAGACCTACATTAAACATGTGTGTTGTGTGTGTGTGTTTGTGGTGTGTGTGTGTGTGTGTGTGTGTGTGGTAAAACGAGGACTCTTTAATACTATTTTAAGATGAACGTGAGTCATACTAATCGTCCCTTGGTGGTAAAAACACGCCCCAGATAACTTAGCTTGTCACCTTGCTCATGGTTTTTTATGCTTTTAATTGAGGCATGACGTATTCTCATTGAAGTACAACCACAATTCGAGAAAATTGGGACTGCTTGAGATTTGATGAGTGCTGTCTTTTGTATATTAGTTTTGTACAACTTCCAACGCTCCAAATGTCACTCTGAGAATAATGTGGTTTCTCTGCAGACTGAAATGACCCACTGAGCGTCTCAGGTGGTAGAAAACATCTGAATACTTGTGAGTGTTCATGAGATTTAAGAAATGACGTGATGGACAAAGACGTGTTGTAATGTATGGCTTACAGTGTGTCCCTGATGAAGAAGAGAGACACATTTGAAGGGAGAGTTTTCCCACTCAGAAACATATTTTTCAGAATATCACGAATCCAGCTCTCATGCCCTATCAAAAGTATATATAGCATATATATACTCTGATTTATCTGCTCCACAATTAAAGGTGTTTTAAATGTTTTGGTCCATGCTACAGGAGGTAGTAAACTTCCCTCAAAAGCTTGTTGACAATGCATTTCAGTCGTAAGGAAATTTAATTCTGTAGGAGACAGGGTCGCTTACTGGACTAATGGGTGCATAAACAGTTGGTATTGTGTGTGTGTGTTTATGTGTGCGTGTGTGTGGCCTAGCATTACCATCCTTGTGGGGACCTAAATCTGTTACACAGTCATGTGTGGGGACTCGCCCCCCTTATGGGGACATAATGGAGGTCCCCATGAGGGGAATAATTAATTTTAGGGTGAAGACTTGGTTAGGGTTAGGGTTAGGGTTAGGGTTAGGGTTAGGCATGTGTTGGTTATGGTTAAGGTTAGGATAAGTCTCCAGGAAATGCATGTAAGTCAATGTAATGTCCCCTGAAGTGATGTTTACATGGTATGTGTGTGTGTGTGTGGTGTGGTGTGTGTGCGTGTGTTTTCTCTGTACCTGCTGATCTGTACACACTCCCAGCAGCTGCTTCATTGATCTCACTGGGATCGTATGAAGATCAGGATCCGTATTATTATAGGATTTAGAAGATTAGTGCACACCTGCATGGCGGGACTTTAGAGAGCTGCTGTTACTGTTACTGTTACTGTTACTGTGTGTGTGTGTGTGTGTGGGTGTGTGTGTTGTGTGTGTGTGTGTGTGTGTGTGTGTGTGTGTATTAGCCATTAAGCGTCTTGAAAGGGAGGCAGATGAAAGGACATTTGGACCATTTGAGCCTCTCCAACCTCCAGCTTCCTGCCATTAATCTGCAGCATTTATCAATTCCTCCAGAGGGACAAAGGAGCAGAAAAGAGGAAGGAGTTACGATATGAAAACGATAAGTTATGAGGAGGAAGAGAAGACGGTGTTGACGACGTCCACAGGAAGTCTTCTGCTGTAAACAGGAAGCTGTGAGGACAGTGGGTGTGATGGGAGGAAGTGGAAGTTAATCCAACATTTACACATCCAATCACAGAGACACAGCACGAGAGTGAAGGGAATGATCTTTATGTGTGTGTACAGAAATATAAAGTAAAAAGCTGCTTCTGTAAACAGTTAGGGAGATATGTCCTGAGACTGGCTCTGCTCGACTAAGGACTTGCATGTCTTATAGCCTACGAACACTTATATGAACTGGTTTTAAAACTCTTTAAACAAACCCAAAAGGCCCCAAAGTTATAAATTAGTATTCTGGGATTCTGTTATCGAATGGCTCGTTACAGCTCGTTAATGCACGGGAGTTTAGATAGTCGGCACACTAGTACCGTTAGAAACGTTAGAAATGATATTATTGTTATGAGCCGTAGTTAGTGTGGTTAAGTGTTATATTAAGATGAATTAAAGGTGTTTGTTGTATTAACACTACCTGTAATGGAAGTCTTCTGCTGTGATGGAGGAAGTGGAAGTTAACCCAACATTAACACACGTCCAATCACAGAAACACAGCACGAGAGGTGAAGGGAATGATTACTTATGATATAAAGTAAAAAGCAGCTTCTGTAACCCACGAGGGGGATATTTCCTAAAACTGGCTCTGCTAGGTGTGACGTAGAATGTTTTATTAGAGAAAGACTAACATATGGTTTTAGTTTTATTTCAGTTAACATTAGGCTGTCTTTGGCTCAAATGCAAATGTCCCCTCTGTGGGACGAATACAGGTTTCCTGATTCTGATCTGATAATACTTGATCAATTCCCACAAAGATTCCGACATGAACACACGTATTTGAAGGAAGCAGGCAGTGTGGAGTCCGTTTAATATCCGGTCCGAAGATTTGGAAATGTGCATTTTCACACAATCTCGTCCATAAAGTCTAGATAATTACAGGGTTGCAAGGGGGATAATTAAATACAAAACATAAAGTAAGGGTCCTCCTTTAACGCCTATAGAAAGCCTGTAAAGACACATCAATCATAACATTATATACTGTATATATATATATATACTTAAGGTAACAAAATGTCAAATAAATTGTGCATCAAGTAGCAGAGGACAGATAGAAATGCAGACATAGATACACACACGCTCTCTGGAGTTACATTTATAAGGTGTATATGGTTTCTGGCACGAGTACACACACACACACACACACACACACACACACACACACACACACACACACACACACACACACACACACACACACACACACACACACACACACACACACACACACACACACACACTCGGGGTATTAATATCAAAGAGGTAAGGCAGCAGGAAGTCCCCTGGATCAGATAGAGTTAGTGCAGAGAGAGAGGAAACCCAACGCTCCATTACCTTATCCGTATACGGTAAAATGGGTCAGGTTGTCACCGTGTGTGTGGTGTGTGTGTGTGTGTGTGTGTGGGTGTGTGTGTGTGTGGGTGTGTGTGTGTATGTGTGTGTGTATGTGTGTGGGTGTGTGGGTGTGTGTGTGTGTGTGTGGGTGTGTGTGTGTGTGTGTGTGTGGGGTGTGTGTGTGTGTGTGGGGGTGTGTGTGTGTGTGTGGTGTGGGTGTGTGGTATGTGTGTGTGTGTGTATGTGTGGTGTGTGTGTGTGTGTGTGTGTGTGTGTGTCGCCTGGTTAAACTTTAAGTGAAGGTGCATTCCAGAAATACTTTACCCTCGCAGTCATTTTCTCCTTTAGTTTCGCTCTCTCTCCTTTTTTCCTTCCCTCTCTTAAATCTTTCATTAACCCTCTTCTTTCTGTTCTGACTCAATTTGTTTTATCCTCTCTTTTCTTTCCAGGAACGATAAGACACTTCACCGGGAAGTTCGGGAAAGTCTTTTGTCTACCGTCAGAGTCAGAGAACCTTCCCAAAACTCTGTGATGCTTCAATCAAGTATTTCGCCACCGAAGATTCAAGATTCAAAGGTGTTATCATCAGATGCTCAAGCTGCAGTGTAGAGATGGCAACGACATTCTTCTGACCTGAGCTCCTGCAACAATGCAAATATATAATAACATACAAAAATACAAAATAAAAAGTAGTGCAAAAGGTCTAGATACTCCCACACTGTGTCAGGAGTGTGTGGTTACATTTCATCATTAGTTTTTAGTGGGGACAGTGGTGCACAAGCTAGCTTGCTATATAATAGGACATTGTTTTCTTGCATCCCCGCAGGTCCATTTGCAGCTTTGACTTTTGAATAGTGCAAGAACTATATACATGTAAATAGAATATGATATGTACAAGAACAGAATGTGAAATGTGATATTGTAAAGTAAGATGAAATTAAATACGGTTTATTGCGGTGATAACTATTTAGATATATAAGTAGATTGCAAGATGACACCACAGAACTTTGTGAGTCTTTACAAAGGCTCAGTGTTGCTTTAAGCTCAATGCCAACTCTTGAATCCTTCCAAAAAGTCTCTCACTTATTCACTCGAGCTTTCAAACTCTGATCAACAACTTATTGATAAAATGCTTGCCACTGACCAACACTTGTTCAGGTTTCTCAGCGTCTTCATACCGACGCTCTGACTCCACTTCACTGTCTTTATGAGACAAACTGGGCTTTTAATGAACTCCAATGTGAATCAATCCGTGTCGTTATTCAACGCTCAGAAGAACGGACGTTTTTAAGACAGAGGTTTGATCGACGGATGAAACGTGAAGAAAGACTGCTGTCGTGTCCTGTGTTGAACTAAAAGTCAACATTGATTTATTTACCTTCAGTTACTTAACTCACAATGTCACAACAATGAAATACCTTAGTTGTAAGTTGGAAGCGTCTGTCGTGTCTCGAAAGATGATTTAAATTATTCTCTGTGTTGCATCGTGCCTTCCTGTTTTATTTTGAAAGTAACTCTCCCTCTCGTTTCAGGTTGATTTGATTGATTTTTTGTTTAAAACTTTGTTCACTGTGCCAAAACCTGTAAGACCACTGCCTGTCCGTTTAATATCCGGTCCGAATGATTTGGAATGTGCATTTTCCATCAGGCTCGTCCACGTGGTGTCTAGATAATGACAGGGTTGCAATGCATTTGTTAAAAGGGGGATCATTAAACACCAAGAATAGAGTAAGGGTCCTCCTTTAACGCTTATAGAAACCCTGTAAACACACATCAATCATAACATTATATATAATACTTAAGGTAATTTACAAAATGCGAATCAAGTGTGCATCATGTAGCAAGACAGATAGAAATGCAGACATAGATACACTACACGCTCTCTACTGCTGGAGTGACATTTATAAGGTGTATGTTTCTGGCACAAGTACAAACACACACACACACACACACACACACACACACACCACACACACACACACACACACACACACACACACACACACACACACACACACACACACACACAGAGGTATTAATATCAAAGAGTGAAGGCAGCAGATTCACATTATTGATTTGCTCAGTGCCTTGTCCTATTCCTCAAATGAGTGATTTTTGTTTGAAACTTTGATAACTGGGTCAAAACCAAGCGGCAAACTCTGGGCCAATAAGGAAGTGCCACAAACTGCAGTTCATCTATTGGCCGATAGGCGATGACTGCAGAAAGGAGGAATTTCCATAGACCTCCATGTTAAAATGCCCAACTTTACAGCAGAAATAAACATGTTTCTACCCTGGATGCAATACAAATTATTCGGGATATAGTTAGATTCCACCTTAATGATTATTAATTGTTGAGTGAATTGTTTTATAACGCGACCCTTTTATTTATATTAGGTCTTAAAGTTTTTGCATACATGAGGCGTAGGGATGCATATCGTTGACTTTTTTACAATACCGATACTCAGCCGATACATATCGTGATACTTTCATGTTGCATAAGGGAAAATGTATCATCCCGCAATTACTCCCATGAAGCGCTTTACGATATAGTTAACATGTCAAATGAATATTAAATTCAATTGTGGGACTTGGACCTTTTAGTACTAAACAAACAATGAAAAATACATTAAAAATATGAAGAAAACCGATTATGGAATTGGAATATAATTTATAACACCCGCATCAGGTGTGCCGCGTGAATAGCACGTCTTGTCAATGCAAACAGAATATAATAGCACCGTTATAATTGTTAAACCTGAGATTCGACCAGAGAACAAATATAATAGAATAAAGGTCATGAGATCTCGGCATTGCACAAACAAACTAATCTCATCACAGTTCAGTAACTGAAGATGAATGCAGAAAACTGAACATCAGTTTTCTGCATTCATCTTCAAGAAGATGAGCATATCTGCTCTCTCTGGATCCAAACGGGCCCTTTCACTGCGCAGGATATCACCTGCTGAACTAAACATCTCTCGCTTGGCACGCTGCTTCCCTGTACACAAAGGTACTTGGTTGCCAAAAGACACAGCGAAACTGATTGGTTTGCCAAAAATCAGTGGGTCCATATCACTGGTGATTCCCCTTGTGGCACGGTAATCCTCCACTTCCTTGAAGGCACGCATATGGTCCGATTCTGGGGCTTCAACGTGGGTAATCAAGACCTCATCTTCTTCTTCGAAAAGTTCTGCCAGTCCAGATTTTCTTATTTTGCTTGGTTTCTGCAACAAATAAAAAGAAGGAACATCTTAATTAAGACTTGGCTTGTAGCCTATAGTAAAAGCCTTGCTATGGCATACATTTGTTATCTTTAAAAGTAAATAAAAGAGTACCAATCCTGTATATTTCATTAATAAATTCATCATGTTTATAATTATGATAATGACTTTTGATGTGCCTTAGAAACCATGTAAGGCCTGTATGCTAAGCCTTTCATGTGCACATCAAAGGGATCAAGTTGGTTCAGCAATTTGATCACTTATGACTACAGTGTAACATCATTTAGTATTTAATTTCACACATATGATTTTCAAGAAGGAGTGGCACATAATGGCAATTAATACTGTTACAAATTTCCATGGTGAGAATGAGAAACCAGCTTTTCCCATTCACTGGCCAGGTCAAATTCTACAAATATTGCAATTTCACTGAACTTGGTTATAAATGGAGAATACTCAGACCCCCCAATGCTTCTGTCAACCCTTTCAGATATACTGTACCTCTAGTTCTTCACTGTTGCCTGCTGCACAATCACTTTCACAACCAGCCGGTTCTTGCTGGATGGCACATGTTCCAATGTTATCCCTATTGACCAAGGCAGCCAGCCGCTCCCAGACGGCATCATCATGAGTCACAGTACCCTTGAATCGAGGATCCAGAGCAGCAGCCTCCTCCAAAAAGTGGCACAGACTCAGACTGAAAACACATAAGGGGATAACAAATTAAATATTCAAAGTTACTTATCTAGATATTTTTTATAAATGATTATTTGTTATTGTTTTTCATGCCCTACTGATATCAGAATTTGTTAGAACGATTTGACATGCCAAAGGGAATTCTATAATCAATAATAATGTGTTTATTTTGGAAGTGGGATACAAATATTTCTAGTTGCATCAATGTGCTTGAAAATCCGTATTAATTGTTTTTTTTCTTTTAAGATTTGAACCCATCAGGGAAAAGACACCCAATCGCCAGCTGCTGGCCAGCAGTATGTTACTAATCCCCGGGCCCTTACCAACTAAGCCAGCAGAAAATCTCACTAAAAAGATGACAATATTGTTAATTGAAAATACCTGATAGCGCTTGGCCAAGCTGCTTGATACAGATGATTTGATCTCCTTGGTGAATCTTGAGTCATTAGGCTTGATGGTCATCCACTTCTCCAACTTCTTGAGTATAGGAATGATCAGGCCGGCAGTGGGTTGTTTCTCCTTACTCATGGCAACAGTGCAGGAAAGAAGAATTTTCATGACCGCACAGAATTCTTCTGCCTTACCAATGTCCTCATCACTAATCTTGTCCAAACGTTCACTCTCTGGGCTTTTTCTTATCCTCTCATCCCGACATGCCGAGAGCAGTGCTGGATACTGTTCAAGAAATCGCACCATCATGTCATGGGTAGAGTTCCATCTCGTTTTAACATCGAGGATTAGCAGGTGATCTGGTAGGCCTAGAAGTTTTTGCTTTTCTCGGAGCACTACTTTCCCCATGTTTATTGACCTGAACCAAGAAATTATAGTACGTATTCTTCCTTTCCACCTGGCCACCTCTGGGTTGTCCACTGCTTTCTGGGCCGCCAAGTTTAGAGTGTGAGCAAAGCACCCAAGTTTCATTATACCAGCCTTCTCAGCGGCAACTTCCATGTTGGCAGCATTGTCGACAGTGATCATGGACACTTTATCCTTCAATCCAAAGTCAGCCAAGCAGTCCTCAATTTCTACAGCCACATTCTCTCCAGTCTGTGGTACAAATACAGCTTTTGTGCGAAGCACTCGACTCAACAATTTCCAGTCAACAATGAAATGTGCGGTGAACGTCAGAAAATGATCTGTGGCCACACTGGTCCAACCATCACTGGTTATGGCAACAAACTGGCTTCTGGCAATGTCACGTATGAGTTTTGACTTTTCTTCATCATACCATGAAGGAATCAAGGTATTAGCCAAAGTATCCCGGTTGGGTGCCTTCCACCTGTTGTCAAACTCGTCAAGCATCTCTCTGAAGTGTGGGCTTGATATTGTCGTAAGGGGCGCCATGTCTTTAACTATATACTTGGTAACCTTTCTCGTCATGCTGTGTAACTTCTCTGGTTGAAGTTTGGTCCTTCTGGCAATGCTCCAGGGTGACGTCTCAGGCAACGTAGGTGTTACTACTGGTGCTGCAAACAAAATGGAAAGATAATAGCCAACATTAATTTTGTTAAACAATTGTCTGGTCAGTCTTGCATTAAGTCAAACCCCGAATAATTATTTTTATTCTTTTACGAGTCAAAGATCGCAGGTTGTCTACCACTAACACAATGTGATGCGGTAGTGGGGGGGGGTTAGATTATATCAGTGTCAACACATGTTAACAATTAAACAGTTTGACAGTTTCTCTTTCTGTCCCTCTTATATCCCATGGACCACACACACCCCCCCCCAGCTGCATGAGACGGATACTGACAAGCTGTCAGGAGAGAGAGGAGAGAGAGAGAGAGAGAGAGAGGAAAAGAGAGGCTCCCTTTATTATAATAATAATAAATACATTTAATTTCAAGGCGCTTTTTCAGGTGCTCAAAGATGCTTTACAGTGGTGATAAAACGAGATAAAATAGAATAAACAATGATTAAAACTGCAACACATATTATAATAGAATAAAAAAATATTAAAGGGGACCTATCATGCTATATTTAAATAATATATAAGGTATATATATATAAGGTATATTAATACGTTTTAATTTTCAAAATACGAAACAGATCATGCATTTTAGCCATGCCTCATTTTGCCTCACTCCAGCTCTGTCTTTGCAAGGTCTGATTCAGCTGACCACGCCCCCATGCGGAAGAGGGGGGCGTGACACGGCCCCGGCACGAGCGTCATGTTATCATGCTTGCTGTGATTACGAGTGGAGAGTCAACATGGCCCAACCTCTCATTCCCCTGATTGGTGGAGAGTTGACCAATCAGGCGGAGTGCACCTACATTACGTCAAAAAGGTGCAAATAAAAAATCCACCCGTATCAAATCCGTTGCAGCCCCGTTTTTAGAGATTTGGGTATGGAGGAAAAGAGAGAGGGTTGTGTTTTCTGACACTTTGTGAGTTCCCTGGAACACCGGGGACACATATGTATGTATAAAAGACATCACAAAGTGCATTTTGCATGATAGGTCCCCTTTAAAACAGCAACACAACACAATTCACAAATTAAAAGCCAGTCTGAAGAGGTGTGTTTTGGTCAGTGTTTTGAAGGTGGGGGGGTCGGTGCAGGCTCTGATGTGTTGTGGAAGGGAGTTCCAGAGGGTGGGGGCAGCGATGGAGAAGGCTCTGTTATTATTATATTATTATATAGAGTCGTTATCAATTTGTTTTTAAGATCAATAAATAACAAAGAAGACCTTTGACCAGCACTTTTCTCATTCTGATCTCAGATCTCTCTCTCCCGTCCGATTAGACTTCACTCGTGTTTATGTCTATATCCATCAGATCTAGCTAGTTCTAGCTAATGATATGACTGCCTGCTTATCAAAGTACACCTAAACAAACAATAAGCGTTACTTGGCAACGGGTTGTGGCGGCAAAGTATAGCGCAGCATTATTATGTGTTTACATGAGGGAAGATTTAAACTTTAACGGACATGTTGACCGGCAAACAAAAATTATAACGGAAACTCTGGTTGTTGTGCTCCCAGTAGACAGGATGAACATGAATGAGTCTGTCCATGTGTAGTTATTATTCTCTCCCTGTCTGCCGCTAGGTCACCGTCCGTAGCTATCTCTCCACCTATGCGGACCACTCAATTGACTCTTCTGTTGCGTTTCTCCCCCTGTATCGCTCACTCTCCCCCCTGTCTGCGCCGGTTAAAATAGAAGCGTCCCGTCAGTTAGCTTGGTTTCAAACATTGTCGATCACTTCTAAAGAAACTCACCTGGTTGTAGCGTAGGTAACATGGGTAAGGATGTTGAAGGCGTCGGAATCTGGGAGGCTGCAGACAGTGGTTGTCCTTGGGGCTTGAAGACGGAACATTCTCGTACTCGGATTTTATGCGCCAGTAGCAAATGTTTTGACAGGTTTGATGTGTTGCCGCCTTTCCCAGAAATAAATGTATTGCAGTGGTTACACACCCCACCATTCAAACTGGCAGTCATATGCAACCACACTTTCGATATCCGTGCCGACATCGAGCTAATAGTAGTAATAGTTGTTAGTAAGAATGAAAGCTAACTGAAAGGCTCAGACGTTCGAGAGGATGGTGACGAGCGTTGCTAGGCAATCAAGCCTATCACCGAAGCCGGTGCAAGACGCGCGATCTGATTGGCTGGCGGATGTCAACAATATGGCGCAGCCCACACTCCACAGTGACTCGTTTGTGGAGTTTCACGTCGAAATTGACATCGTAATTTGACAGTTTGGGCCCGAGTTTAAGGATATTACGGCTCACTTTTCAAATTAAATGTAAAAAATAATAATTCTTTTTTTTTAATTTTAATTTTTAATTATCGAAACCGGATCTGATTTCGGTACGGTATACCGTAGCTACCAGTAACCGGTATTTCGGTAATACCGGATACTGGTATGCATCCCTATGAGGGCGTGGTCACTTTGATGGACAGGTACGTCCCTCACTGTCAGCTAACTACAACTTGTCCACTCTGCTAGGCTACAACGTTAGCTAGCTGTAGTTACTGTACTTGACCCTTTAGCCGTGTTCGTGGTGATTTTGCCTTTTAGGGAATGTTGTTACAAATACCAGACAATTAAAATGTCGTCCTGTGCGGTTGAATGTACTAACAGAACTTCCAAGAAGTCTACTCTCAGCTTTTTTCGTTGAGTAAAATGATAATATTATACATGTTAGCAGGTGTTTGTGTGCTTATTAGCTTAGCTTGTTATATAGCTTATTAGCCAGCTAAGGACGTAACCCTTTATATATATATACAGTTTAGTTTATGATTCAGCCTTGGGTATAAGACTTTTATAGTCTATGGCTATGATGCCCATAATGCTAAATGGGAGCAAATGTTAAAAGGGACCCAATTATCCCAGTGGTGGCCGCCGGAGTCCGCCGGCCGGAGCTAACGGAGCCGCAGGGAGCTAGCTAGCCCCCTGCGGCTCCGTTAGCTCCGGCGGCGGAGTCCGGCGTTATAACTGGAGATCAAGGAATGCAGCGAAATGCGGACTTGGTTCGCCTGCAGCCCGCTGTAGTATTAGCTAAAGAAATGATGTTGAACAAGGCTTATTAAGTGAGTATGAACATGTGCATGTTAGCCTAGCTTGGTAGCTTCAGCTAGATCGGGAGCTTGGAGCCCCGCCTTGTGCTTCAGCAGCAGGTCCCGCCTCGGCTCCGCCTCTTTGCCCTTATTTGGAGCAGGCGGGAGTTAGACTCTGACGTCACTGTCGAGCCGTTAGTGGCCGACTCCGCCTACTAAGGGCTTCTCGGCAACTTTGCGGAATCCTATGGGTGACGTCACGGACCCTACGTCCATTTAATATACAGTCTATGGTCAAAACCAGTAAAGACTTATTTTTGAAGTTGAGTTGTGCATTTGGGTTCAAGCTTGTGTCCTAATAAAACTTACATGTAACGTTGACTTAATTAACCTTTTGTGACTTAACTAAAGCCAGTTACCTAAAAAACAGCTGTCTCTCTGTAACTACTCTACATGCTTTCTTTCTAAACCTAACTAAGCACTACTTTTTATTGGCTAAACAACTTTACAGGTAAGAAAACCAAATATTGTAAAAGTACTTTGGAAGATTCTCATGTAACGAGCACAACGTTTATTTTGAAATAAAATGTAACCTAATCTAAAAAAGAGAACTTGACGTGCGTCTCCAATCGAGTCATTGGAGGGTCAGATCCGAGTCTTAAATAAGAGAAGAGAAGATAAGAAGTACTTTATTGATTGAATGTGGGAAATGTTTGCGTTGCAGCAGCATACAAAGACAGGGCATTGTACATTAGAGAAATTAAAAGACTAGAAATAAACAATCCAAAATGTAAACATCTCAAATAGAAATAAAATAGCATTAGAAAAAGTAGAAATATACATGTGGAAATACACATTTACAGTAAACAAAATATAAAGCAGGATATTATATATATCAAGTGTGTGAGGAATGGAATATTACATATTAGAGTATAAAATGTACAGTGTGAGTAAATCTGGACATAAACCATATATTTGTCCATATTTAAAACCAGCCTTGCATTGACAGTGTTCACCATTACCCTGACACTGACCCTGACTATGCGGGGTCACACACACTCACACACTGCAGTCTGTGTGTGTGTGTGTGTGTGTGTGTGTGACCAGGTTATAATCCTCCCTACTGACGCACTTCCTCGCTCCTCAGACTTTTCTTAGCGTCGATGTACAAACCACAAACTGTGCAAATTTACTCAGAAAAACCACCAGAACTTCCCCAGATGGCGGCTTTGGGGAAGTGGCGTTCCTCCCAGTGTGTGTGTGTGTGTGTGTGTGAAATGTGTGTGTTTGTGTGTGTGTGTGTGTGTGTGTGTGTGTGTGTGTGAAATGTGTGTGTTATGTGTGTGTGTTGTGTGTGTGTGTGTGTGAAATGTGTGTGTTATGTGTGTGTTGTGTGTGTGTGTGTGTGTGTGAAATGTGTGTGTTATGTGTGTGTTGTGTGTGTGTGTGTGTTGTGTGTGTGTGTGTGTGTGAAATGTGTGTGTTATGTGTGTGTTGTGTGTGTGTGTGTGTGTGTGTGTGTGTGTGTGTTATGTGTGTGTTGTGTGTGTGTGTGTTGTGTGTGTGGTGTGTGTGTGTGTGTGTGAAATGTGTGTGTTATGTGTGTGTGTGTGTGTGTGTGTGTGTTATGTGTGTGTTGTGTGTGTGTGTGTGTGTTTGAAATGTGTGTGTTGTGTGTGTGTGTGTGTGTGTGTGAAATGTGTGTGTTATTGTGTGTTGTGTGTGTGTGTGTGTGAAATGTGTGTGTTATGTGTGTGTTGTGTGTGTGTGTTGTGTGTGTGTGTGTGTGTGTGTGTTGTGTGTGTGTGTGTGTTGTGTGTGTGTGTGTGTGTGTGTGTGTGTGTGTGTGTGTGTGTGTGGCGTACGTGCTCCTCATACTCCCAGTGTGTCATCCTTCACACCGGCTTGTGTTTTTTTTTCTGGGACACTCATGACGCTTTGTTCCAAAAGTATAATCCGGGGTTTGTTTCTGTTTCTTTGTGTTTCCGTTTCTGTTTGTGTTTCTGTTTCTGTTTGTGTTTGACGTTGTGTCCGGAAAATATGGGCTTCTGGAAAGATCTGAGGTCTCGTTATTCTGAGAGACAGGTGCAGGAACGTTTGAGTTATTACAGATCTCTGAGCATCATTTTAAACTGTGTTTTCTGTGGAGAATATGAACGCAGTGAACAGGGTCTCCTTCTGCAACTCTGTCTCCTCAAAATGACCTTCCCACAGAACTAAACTGCATTCTCAATTACGCTAGAAACTTATTTTTTTCTTTTTAGTGTCCCCTGGTGTCCCAGCTGTGTGCGTCACTTTTAGTGTCCCCTGGTCTCCCAGCTATGTGCGTCACTTTTAGTGTCCCCTGGTCTCCCAGCTGTGCAGCACTCTTTAGTGTCCCCTGGTCTCCCTGCTGTGTGCGTCACTTTTTAGTGTCCCCTGGTCTCCAGCTATGTGCGTCACTCTTTAGTGTCCCTGGTCTCCAGCTGTGTGCGTCACTCTTTAGTGTCCCCTGGTCTCCCAGCTATGTGCGTCACTCTTTAGTGTCCCCTGGTCTCCCAGCTATGTGCGTCACTCTTTAGTGTCCCCTGGTCTCCAGCTGTGTGCGTCACTCTTTAGTGTCCCCTGGTCTCCCAGCTATGTGCGTCACTCTTTAGTGTCCCCTGGTCTCCCAGCTATGTGCGTCACTCTTTAGTGTCCCCTGGTCTCCCAGCTATGTGCGTCACTCTTTAGTGTCCCCTGGTCTCCAGCTGTGTGCGTCACTCTTTAGTGTCCCCTGGTCTCCCAGCTGTGTGCGTCACTCTTTAGTGTCCCCTGGTCTCCCAGCTGTGTGCGTCACTCTTTAGTGTCCCCTGGTCTCCCAGCTGTGTGCGTCACTCTTTAGTGTCCCCTGGTCTCCCAGCTGTGTGCGTCAGTCTTAAGTATCCCCTGGTCTCCCAGCTGTGTGCGTCACTCTTTAGTGTCCCCTGGTCTCCCAGCTGTGTGTGTCACTCTTTAGTGTCCCCTGGTCTCCAGCTGTGTGCGTCACTCTTTAGTGTCCCCTGGTCTCCCAGCTGTGTGCGTCACTCTTTAGTGTCCCTGGTCTTCAGCTGTGTGCGTCACTCTTTAGTGTCCCTGGTCTCCGTTGTGTTTGAGCTTCTTCAGCGTTTGGTTTCTGCAGCTTTTAGTAAACGCTGCCATGTCTCCTCAAGCTGCTGAATGTTCTCTAAATGCTGCATGTGTTGTCAAGTTGCTGGAGATGTTTCTTCATGTGGAACATTTGAGTTTCTATATCTGCATCCTTTCTGAAGCTGCAGAGAGTTTCTCAAGTTTTTACAGTGAAAATTCTTCTCAGAGCTCCACTACGCTAATCTGCAGACGGACATATATGAAAGTGCATGAAGGGCCGGTTTGATGTCTGACACCGAGACCTTATGGAGAGATCACAGGAACAACGAGAGGATTGAGGAGGAGGAGGAGGAGGAGGGGGAAGAGGAAGAGGAGGAGGGGAAGAGGAGGAAGATGAGGAGGAGGAGGAGGAGGAGGAGGAGGAGGAGGAGGAGGAGGAGGAGGAGGAGGAGGAGGAGGAGGAGGAGGAGGATGGCCTCACCCCAGAGGGCAACCATCAGCTTCAGAAGAAAAATAGGATTTCTTTTATATTTTGTGAGGTGGAGGAAGGGACGCAGCGATACGAGGGGAAATTCCCACCGATTGAAGAAACCACACCGTCGATCAAAGTGAGTGTGTGTGTTTGTGCTGTGTGTGTGTGTGTGTGTGTGTGTGTGTGTGTGTGTGTGTGTGTGTGTGTGTGAGGAGAGTGTTAATGTATGAGCAGAGCGAAGAGGAGAGGAGTTAAAGGGGAGGAAGAAGGCATGAATAACCAAGCACACTGATTTGATGGTAATAACACACACACACACACACACACACACACACACCACACACACACACACCACACACACACACACACACACACACACACACAAACACACACACACACACACACACACACACACACACACACCACCAGGGCTGTAGACAGACACCAATAACATGAATCAGAATAAGAATACCTTCATATTTCTTTGAGTTAGACTTATTGTAAGCTTCGTGAGCTGCTGTTCAGAGTTTGAATCTTCATTGCACTTATTGTGAGTTGCTTTAGATGAAAGCATCAGCTAAATGTAATTTACTATTTTGAATTCTGAATTAAAAACAAGATATTTGACCAAGTCCCAACATCTCTTCACGCATTACTCTCTGTTGTGTCTGTTTTTGACCTTAAATCTCCCTTTAGCTGAGACGTTATATCTGTGATGGTGAACTCCCTTGTTTTTGCAGTTTTAACATCTCTTCTTCCGTGTGTTTGCGTTGGTGGGAGTTTCTGCCTTCCTTAATGTGTGTCGGGTCATTTTCCTCTTTCATGTCAGACGTTATGAGACCCTAAAGCAGGTCAGAGGTCAAACGTCTCAGCGCCTCACAGTCATGCTCTCAGCCTTTCATATTCTCTCTTCTGAAGTCTTTCTGCCGGCGATAACGCAGGAATGCTTTCTTACAGATGATCCAAATGTGCACGCAGCGGCAAACACGCTTTAGCTTCTTGCACGCACACAGAAATGGCAAAAGTACTCACATCCTTTACTCAAGTAGAAGTACAGATACTCGTGTTTAAAAATACTCTGGTAAAAGTAGAAGTACTGACTAAACTTCTTTACTCAAGTAAAAGTATAGAAGTATGATACTTTGTAAAGTAAAGTTACTTCTTCAGTAAAAAGTACCCATAACCACCAGCTGTTTTAAAGAGTACCTGACCTCCCTTTATATTAATAGAACAATAATGTCATTGTTAGCTAATGAATGTTTCCATGCTGAACAACGGCAACATGACAACGTTTTCATTGGTCCCTCTTCTTTAGAGAAGACCAGGAAATGATGGATACACGGATCGTGTTCAAATCAATAGGCACGCAATGACTCTAAATAATAATGATCACGCCACCAAACACACATTCAGACTAAAGTAACCAGCCTGTTTGGAACATGGAAGAAGTAGAAAGTACAGGTATTTGGGTTCAACATGTAAGAGTAGAAAGTACAGGTATTTGGGTTCAACATGTAAGAGTAGAAAGTACAGGTATTTGGGTTCAACATGTAAGAAGTAGAAAGTACAGGTATTTGTGTTAGAAATGTAAGAAGTAGAAAGTACAGGTATTTGTGTTCAACATGTAAGAAGTCAAAGTAAAAAGTCGTCAGAAAAATAAGTAGTGGAGTAATGTACTGATATCAGAACAATGTACTTAAGTACAGTAACAAAGTATTTGTACTCCACTACTTCCCACCTCTGCACGCACAATATCTCTTCTGTTGGGGTTTATCTCAGCGCTGGAGCATCAAAAGGTCCTCGGTTCAAATCTGGAGGTGCCTTTCATTCCCATCTTCAATCATGGAGCTTTGACTAAATGCTACTTCGTTAATATCGTTTTTGTAGTGTTTGCAACCACTTAGAAGCACATTTTACTCGCCTTTGAAAGGCTGTGTAAGGTAAGGTAAGGTGAGTTTATTTATAAAGCACATTTTCAGACACAGAGGCAATTCAAAGATCTTTAAATCATCATTAACACTTAATAGGAAGACAAAAGAAAGGAACCCAATAAATACACACAATGGAATAACACGTTCATTAAAACCATGCATAAAAGAGATACAGAATAGTCTAAAAACAACATTGTAAATACAGTAGGTGCTAACACAAGTTTATCTATATATCATATTCCATTTACTTGTATATAGACTCTTCTTGCACTATTTCTATTTTATTTGTATTTACTTGCACATCTCCAACATTCTCTTGCACTATTTGATCAGTTTTATGTCCTCTATATATTCATGTTGCTCTGTTGGAGGAGGACTTGTTTGTCATTGCCATATCTCCACTGTAGCTGCTGAGCACATGGAGAGAAAGAATTGAACGT
The DNA here is from genome assembly GCA_011823955.1 of Dissostichus mawsoni. Classification (NCBI taxonomy): domain Eukaryota; kingdom Metazoa; phylum Chordata; class Actinopteri; order Perciformes; family Nototheniidae; genus Dissostichus; species Dissostichus mawsoni. The sequence goes on from JAAKFY010000009.1 coordinate 35,135,906, forward strand.
TGAAAAAAAGTGAGTCTATTACGTGAGTCTGTATACTTAATAGGTTGACCACAGCAGGTGTGCAAATAAAGGATTTCCTTTCAGTTTTTGATAGTAAAGAAAGACCCAAGACTTGGATGTTCATCATACGGTGAAAGCTCAGCTAAGGCTTCGCTGTCAATAAGAATATTCCCTTACTAATAAATAAGAAAAAGCTCACTTAGTAAATATACAGCCAGTCCATCACCTCATTTGTAGAGTGTGTTCTCTACGCGCTGCCTTTGTATTCGCTTCTGCTTTTGTTAGATCTTTAGAGCTGGAGGCCCGGTTCAAAAGTCATGTTTGAATGTGGATAATCAAAGCAGTCACTTCCTGAATACCAAAATAGCTTTTAAAAAATAACCATCATGTAGGGGACACCCAGATTTGAACTGAGGACCTCTTGATCTGCAGTCAAATGCTCTAAACCTGAGCTATACCCCCATTTACAGATGAGCTGAGTTAAAGGTCCCCTATTATCCTCGTTCTCACCAATATATAGCCTACCTTGGTTGGTGATTGGCTAATGGTTACACAACCCAAAACAAAAATGATGACATCACAAAGTGGGCAAAACTGATCAGCTGATTTTCAGACAGGTTTTTATAAAGATGGATCAGGACAAAAGGAGAGGGGGTCTTTGTTCCTGTTTAGACATGAAAAAGGGATTTTGCATAATAGGTGACCTTTAAAGTTACAAACCATTAGGATGTGTACTTGGGAATATGGAAGGCTTTACACATCTTGACTTAACTAAAGGAAAGGAAATGATAACAAGCCTTTTCAATGGGCCTCTGGAAGGTGAAGGTCCAATCAGGTCCCCCCCCCCCCGGCCTTTAGACAGCCTGACCCCCCTCTGGATGAGAGTGACTGTGCTGGGTCTCAATTCAGATACTTGTGTATTCTTATAAATACAGATATTTAACCGTGTGGCTCAAATCACAATCATTACAGACTGCTCAATTAACCCTAGACCAGGGGTTGGAAACCCGCACCGTAACCGTGGCACGCGGCACCGTAACCAGTGGCATGCGGCACCGTAACCAGTGGCACGCGGCACCGTAACCAGTGGCACACTAGGAATAAGTGGAATAAGTGTGCAAAATATTTAAATTTTATATATAATATTTTTAAATGGTACTTCATATCAAAAAGTTGCCGACCCCTGCCCTAGACTATAAACATTGGCTTCTTTTTGAAAAGAGTATAATTTAATAGTGAGCAAAACACATGTATAACTTTCTTCTTTGTAGTGCTGTTGCCCCTCTAGCTAGCTAGTAGCAACGTTGTTAGCGTCGAAAAATGTCCATAGTTAGTATTCCAAACAGCACATACAGAAACATGTGAATTGTCAAACAGCATTGAACCAGAACTGCTCATTGGTTTTTCCCTCCTCATGCTGCAGTCAGCTGTTGATGATCACAGTATTTTGTGAATGGCACATTCATGTCACTACAGACGCATGCCCATGTGTGTGTGTGTGTGTGTGTGTGTGTGTGTGTGTGTGTGTGTGTGGTGTATTTTCTGAATGGCACATACAGTCATGTGTTCATAAAAGTCATTCTACTGTAAGTCATAACATCTGCTGCATCTCTTCCTGTTTTCTACCAGGGGCCAAGAAACAGGACACAAACACACACACACACACACACACCTGTGTACAGTTCATCTCCTTCCTCTCGGACATACTGGTAATACAGTGTTGCACATCGAGCAACTCTGTAAACCTGATACCTTTCAACATGTTACACACACACACACACACACACACACACACACACACACACACACACACACACACACACACACACACACACACACACACACACACACACACACACACACACACACACCACACACACACACACAACACACACACACACACACACACACACACACACACACACACAGGAATGTAAATATACATTATGTCACATTAGCTGAGTAACTGCACATGAAGTCTAGACGTAAGTCAAATACTTCAGTGCTCAAATTCAACGGGATTTACATTTTAAGCAAGTTTTAATTATTGATTAAATGTCAAATGTTAGTATTCAGTTGATTATAAGATTTATACTGCCTGTATTATATTTAAAGAACTTTTGTGTGCTACCATTTGAGAAACCCTACACTACTACAAATAGTTGGAATAAAGAATAAACAATGGATCCAAGAATAGTGAAGAACAATAGCCGCTTTCACACCAAGCACTTAGCCGGTACTTGTTCCCCCCAAACTCTTTACGCCCCGTCCACACGTACGCGGTGAAAAAATATTCCAACGCTTCTGCCCATTCACTTTGATTGGGATACGTCACTTCGCCTCACTTTTCCCCGAACTGCATTGTGGGAAGCAGAGCGGCGATTTACAGGCGTTCCAGGATTCAAAAGTTGAACATTGTTCAACTTTTGACGCCTGGAACGCCTGGAAATCTTTGAGGTGGAAGCGTCAGCCAATCAAATCCCGTTTATGCAAATCTGACAGTACAAGCGCTAGCCAATCAAACCGCGTGTAAGCTGGGAGTGACATACCGCAGATCATTTCTATATTCCTAACAAAATTAGTTATTGCGGTAGCAAATCACCCGGTTCTTTATGACCAGTCCCTATTTACCTACCGGGATACATACCGGAGGAACCAGGCATGGAGGGAGGGGGCAGAGACAGTGGGTGAAACTGGTAGGTTTTCGCCTGTTTGGGGACTTTATATCCAGTTTACTTCGTTTTAACATTGCTAGCAAGCATAGACAGTATATTATATATATAGACAGTTTTTTGCTTTGTATGTCGGGGGCGGGAGATTCATGTGATTGGATGTTGGTCGCGTTGCTCGCAAAGAATCCCCAAGCTTCAGACACGCCCACCGCCAAGATTTTTTCGCCGCGTACGTGTGGACGCTGCGTTAGTCCCTCAAACTGTCCTAGTAGATCGCGTTCTCACCGGAATAAGTTCCCGAGGGAGGATTAGGCAAATGAAGCCGCTGACGTCACTTCTTCTGCTTCTGCTTTGGGTTTGCTGGCAGGCCGCAAACAACTTCACGGCGTATACTGCCACCCGCTGTAAACTTTGTAAACTTTGTAAACCTTGTAAACTTTGGAGTTGGGGAAGGCTTCAGTAGAAGCTGCTGGGACTCCCAGCAGCTTCTACTGAAGCCTTCCGAGTAAATCGCCAGAACGCCGACACCTCCTCATCTCCACCGCTCCCATGTTTTCTTTTGTTGCCATAAGTTAGTCTCTCCGTTGGTGCGCTGGGCTAATGCTAATGCTAATAATGCAAATGCGAGCAAATAAAATGGCGGCTTCACAAAACCTTTCGGAGTTTTACGGGGCGTGGTTTGCAATCCGCCCAGCCAATCAGAAATGGTTAGTGTGGCCGACACACCCACGAACCGTTTCCTCCCCAGGAAAGTACCACCTCTCTAGCAGGGACGATCTGGGGGTGAAAAGGTTCTCGCGAACTAGGTTCTAGTTCCAGATCCTTCTTGGTGTTAAGGTCTCTACACACCAACCTGAGACCAAAGAACGCGTACCGAAGGCGTCCCGACTTTTACGTCAGCTACGTCGGGCTTCGTTGGCTTCGTCGGATAAAGCCGCCCGCCTACGAACACACCGCAAATACTTCAGCCGACGAGTGGCAATAACTCTCCTTACCAGCAGGCGGCGGTAGTGTGTATTCGTCATTCAAAAGAGGCAACAACCGGAAGACAGACTGCGTTTTATACACCGAGAGAAGAAGAACAGACTTAGTAATATAAACAGTTGATCAGTGGTCTTCACTTTCTTCATTCCATGCCGTCATGATAAAAAAGAAACTCTTGCGTCCGGGTGAGATGAAAATGAGGAAGATTAGCCGTCTGTGTGTGCCTTCTTATCGTTTGTTTTGGTCCCTCACTTCCGCTTCACTTCTGATGCACTGATTCGCTAAGCTGAACAGCCAATCAGAGTGATTGATTTGTCCCGACGTTCTTTGGCCTCCCGCGGCCGATTCAACATGTTGAATCGGCGGCGGGAGGAGGCGGGAGGAGGCGGGAGGGTTGAAAATGTGCCGTAAAGAGACGACACACCAACCTGAGTAGTGCGACGCGAATGCCCGACTGCCTCTGACGGCTTCGGACGGCCTCTGACTCCCAAAGTCGGGCCGATGTGTAGAGGCCTTTAAACCAAATCTCCCCCCCCCCCTATCGGCCTAGTTCGGGGGGAAAGTACTCCGGTGTGAAAGCGCCTAAGGGCGCTTCCTCCCTCGATTCTACAGCCTTATTTTCCATTTTCACATCGGAATTTAACCGTTAATCAACACTAAGTGACCGCCCGTCGTTGTGTCTGTGAATCACTCCTCAGTTTCTTTATCACAGAGCTTTGATGGAGAGCGAATGAGGGAGCATTGAGGGAGGGGGGGAGCATTGAGGGAGGAAAAAGGAGGAAAAAGGGGGGGAATCACGGCCGTATTGTTGTGTGTTTTCCCAGCGTCAACAGAACAGGAAGTGGAACGGAGCAGCTAAATATACAAAGAGCACAATGAACAGCAGCTGGGAACAAACATGGCCGTCAGCAGAGTGTGAAACAGCCTTTCATTTAGACAGGAAGAGCTCATAGAGGACACACACACACACACACACACACACACACACACACACACACACACACACACACACACACACACACACACACACACACACACACACACACACACACACACACACACACACACACACACACACACACACACACACACACACACACATCCAGACAGACTCACTTACTATTAGCGTTGACTGCTTTTCGGTGGCTAAAGCTAACATTAGTGCGTGATTGTGTGGAAAGCTGGAGGCAGAATAGTTCTTTTAACACGTTAGCTAACGCTGGCGAGCAAGTATCTTTTATTTGTATTATTATTATTTTATTATTATTATTATTTTATTTTTAAATTATTATTATTGTTATTATTGTTATATGGACTAACCGCTGCCTAATGAGCCGCTTGAAGCCTTAGTGTCCTTAGTATCTTTAAAACAAATATTGAAAGGCTGAAGAAAATACGAGTTTTCTCTGAATTTGGAGAGCCACATTCTCACCAGGTGTAAAAAGGAGGAGATTTATACCGACTCTGGCAGTGCTATGGGCACACATTCACACGTTTAAATCCTTATGGTAATTGCAAAAAGAGTCAACGTACATTATTATCTTTCTAAGTTTCCTAAGTTCCAAATACTGTACAAGAGTGAGAGAGAACTTTCCATACATATCCAAAGCTCAGCAGATAACAATCAATATCATCATGGTTGATATGAAGAGTACAAAAACACAATCTTTTTATGATCACCATCAGTCCATTCCTTGTGTTGTACTATCGTGTTTAACCAAAGTTAGATTCTCAGTTCTTCTACGGTCTCCGTTAAAAAGAGCTCTTGTTTCTCAATAATTCGTCAGTGCAATTCAATACATCTAGAATGTCGTCTTTCATGTGATAACTAAGAACTTGTACACAGTATGGACTCATGTTCTGTGAGTTAACATAAGGTAATGTTGTAGATGTCCTGGTCTGTTTCTGGTCAGACATGTACACGTCCCTAGAAGCCTGTGGGAATTGCACAGAAGTTAGATTATCTCCTTAAATACAAGAGAAATAACAAATGTACCACTATTATTATTAAGGTCCCCAATGTTTGAATATGTGGGACAACACGTTCAATACATATCCAAAGCTGTTTCCCATGTGGCCCTAACCCTCTTCTTTAAAGGGGACCTATCATGCAAAATGCACTTTGCGATGTCTTTATACATACATATGTGTCCCCGGTGTTCCAGGGAACTCACAAAGTGTCAGAAAACACAACCCTCTCTCTTTTCCTCCATACCCAAATCTCTAAAAACGGGGCTGCAACGGATTTGATACGGGTGGATTTTTTATTTGCACCTTTTTGACGTAATGTAGGTGCACTCCGCCTGATTGGTCAACTCTCCACCAATCAGGGGAATGAGAGGTTGGGCCATGTTGACTCTCCACTCGTAATCACAGCAAGCATGATAACATGACGCTTGCGCCGGGCCGTGTCACGCCCCCCTCTTCCGCATGGGGCGTGGTCAGCTGAATCAGACCTTGCAAAGACAGAGCTGGAGTGAGCAAAATGAGGCATGGCTAAAATGCATGATCTGTTTCGTATTTTGAAAATTAAAACGTATTAATATACCTTATATATATATATATATATATATATACCTTATATATTATTTAATGTAGCATGATAGGTCCCCTTTAAGGGTCCTTTCCTTATGTTGACAATCGTGTTTACCCAGTTATCTTTTTGACTTTTACAGAACAAGATTCTCCGTTTTCCAGCTCTTGTTTCTCATTAAATCGTCAGTGCAGCTTACCATAAAGATACAGTTTAATGAAAACCCACCTTCGTGTTTTTGTGTGATATCAAAAAAGTGGTGGACCATGAATTACGTGATTATAAACATCCGTCCATTTTCCACTCATCTCTTTTCTAACAATGTTCCCGATGGTCTGAGGCTTCTTGGCTGAAAGGATTTACAGTTTCAAAGGGAGAGTCTAAGATGGATGCAAATTCTCACTGCTTCATTTTCCAAAGGGTTCATATACTTGGTGATGCACAAACTCAAAACACTGATTAATATTGGATCGATGAGATTTCGTTCCCTGCTGGGATCGAGCAAACTTCCCAAAGATCTAAGTTGATCCAGCTCATGCTTACATAACTGTGAGATAAATCAACGGGAGAAATGATTTATAAATATGTAATTATTGATGATAACCTCCTCCCTGACGGCACACTGAAGTCTCTCACAGCTTCTCATTGCATCCCACAGTTAGTTTCATCAGAGGTGGGAAGTAGTGGAGTACAAATACTTTGTTACTGACTTAAGTACATTTTTCTGGTATCAGTATTTTACTCCACTACTTATTTTTCTGACGATTTTTACTTTCTACTTCTTACATTTGAACACAAATACCTGTACTTTCTACTTCTTACATGTTGAACCAAATACCTGTACTTTCTACTTCTTACATTTGAACCAAATACCTGTACTTTCTACTTCTTACATGTTGAACCCAAATACCTGTACTTTCTACTTCTTACATGTTGAACCCAAATACCTGTACTTTCTACTTCTTACATGTTGAACCAAATACCTGTACTTTCTACTTCTTACATGTTGAACCCAAATACCTGTACTTTCTACTTCTTACATGTTGAACCAAATATACCTGTACTTTCTACTTCTTACATGTTGAACCCAAATACCTGTACTTTCTACTTCTTACATGTTGAACCCAAATACCTGTACTTTCTACTTCTTACATGTTGAACCCAAATACCTGTACTTTCTACTTCTTACATGTTGAACCAAATACCTGTACTTTCTACTTCTTACATGTTGAACCCAAATACCTGTACTTTCTACTTCTTACATGTTGAACCCAAATACCTGTACTTTCTACTTCTTACATGTTGAACCCAAATACCTGTACTTTCTACTTCTTACATGTTGAACCCAAATACCTGTACTTTCTACTTCTTACATGTTGAACCCAAATACCTGTACTTTCTACTTCTTACATGTTGAACCCAAATACCTGTACTTTCTACTTCTTACATGTTGAACCCAAATACCTGTACTTTCTACTTCTTACATGTTGAACCCAAATACCTG
>JAAKFY010000009.1:35151098-35158598 GCA_011823955.1 Dissostichus mawsoni
TCAGATCTTGTACTTGGGTAAAAGTAGAAGTACTCAGATCTTGTACTTGAGTAAAAGACAAACAAAAAGACACATAAAATGATAATTAAAACAAAAAAAGAGACAACAAATTTGCATCTAAACAAGCAAAATAACACAAAACAAACAACAACAATGGACACAAAATGACCACAGTAACAACATGAGTCAGTCTCTATGTGTTCTCATCTTCACAAATCTATTTCTGGTCATACGAGTGTATTTATAATGACCTCATCACATTTTAAAGATGTAATACTTGGTCCAGATGTAGACAAAATCATGACCTCACTTTCTAAAATCTCCACTGACACATGTTAACTAAAGTACATGTGATCACAGAGGGAGCGACACCTCGTTTAGAACACGATGAACAGTAAAGACTCCCTGTAATGAACATGAAGTATAAGATGTTAATGTTGCATGAAGGCTCCAGTGTTTCCCTTTAAGAGGCGAGGAGCTCTCTGCTCAGGAGGCAGCAAGCAGGCACACTTCCGGTGAGGAACCTTCAAAATAAAACATGTAATGACTTACAGCCCAAACTGTCGATTTCATATTGATAGAAAGAAAAATAACTCAACTCTGAGATCCATAATATTTTTAACAACACGTATTGTATAGCAGAGCTGCTGAATTATCCCAAGTCAGTCTCAGTTATAAAGTATTTATGATATCATTTACACTTTTTTTTTATTAATTCAGATTTATCTTGACATTTTATGCCTATCATACTATTTGTATTTCCACAATCACTTGAAATGATGTTATCATTCAAATATTTCAAAATCTCTATTAGAATCACTTACAATTAAATCAAAATGGGCTAAAAATTACCCTGATGCACATTTTCTCTCGATGCTCTTATTTTGAAAGCACACATCTGCCAGTTTCCGGTATGATTGTATCTTATCTTTCTGACTTGATGTTGAAACTTCAGGAGGAAAAAGCTTCTGTGAGAAAAAGCTGCTCACCGCTGGAGACACAACCAGAGAGGAGAGGAGCGCGAGGCGAGAACAACCTGACCTAGAGACACACACACACTCACTCACACACTCACACACACGCACACACGCACACACTCTCACACACAGGGAGGAGCCTCCCATCTGACACACACACACACACACACACACACACACACACACACACTTAAATCAGCACACAGACACTTAAACCAGACACACACACTCTCTCTCTGCAGTGAGGAGCTGATGCGGAGCGACCACAGATTTACGCGCGGAGGAACTTTTTACGCACGAAGCTTTTTGGAGATGCGGGGTTTCACTCACGAGGAGAATGGTGCATTATGGTTACACTTCTCTGTCATTCTGAAGCGGGAACTGGTGATTTGATCAGCTGGAGTTTTGACTGGAAAGGGGACACATCGAGCACTTTGGCACGCGAGTGATTGTTTTTAAAATCGCACGTTTGGAGACATTTTTTGGAATCAATTTGGCTGATATGAGAGGAGACGCGCACCTGTCCCCCTCTCGCACCTGATGTCTCCCTTTTGAGAGTTTTATCTAAATTATGGACACAGTCAGACTCAGTCTAGCCTGTTTGTGAGTCACGGTGAACACACACACACACACACACACCACACACACACACACACCACACACACACACACACACACACACACACACACACACACACACAAACACACACGCGGACACACACTCGGACACACACGCAGCTCACAGGCTGGTTTTTGGAGGATATTAAAGAGAAGAAGCGCGGAGCTCAATGCCGAAGCATGAAGTCCTGCTGGGTCCTCCTGCTGCTGCTGCTGGCCCGCGCGCAGCCCGGAGCCTCTGAGGTAATCACAACAACAACAATAATAACAACAACAACTTATATTGGTACTTGTGGGTTATCTGTCGCCAGTTTTTAATGTGATGCCGTCAACGAAAAAAGGTTGAATGACTTACAGCCCAAACTGTCGATTTCATTGTGATTGAAAGTAAAACAACTCAACTCTGAGATCCATAATGTTTTTCACAACACGTATATTATATAGATCTGCTGAATTATCCACAGTTGTCTCAGTTATGAAGTATTTATGATATAATTTACAGTGTGAGTTTAAGTCCAGTTGTTATAGTGTTTTCCGGTGTCTTGCTCCTCAACATGAACTCCAGGAGGTCTTAAGAAGGTTAGGATTAAAAAGAAAAGTGCGTATTTATTTAGAGAGTCTGAAAAAAAACAAGAAAAGTGGCGACAGATAAACTCAAGTACCCTTCCAGCTTCCATAAAACCCAACGCATGCAGGCTGTGGGTGAACTGATGAATATTGATCGGATATTTAAGAGGTCAACATGAGGTCATTATAAGATGGAACTTTATTCAGGCGTTTATAGCAGCAACAGATTCAAATAATTATACAGCAAAATAAAGTGGTTAAGTAACTATTGAAACAAGATATCACAGTAAAAAGTTGTGCATTTGTATGAACATGTTAAATATATGTACATTAGTGTGCAGATGTGAGTGCAGGTTAAAGTCTTTTCAAACAGTCCTGGTTACTATAGGAGAATAAACCCCAGAATGCAATGCTTTTTTACGTCACTTGCGTAAAGAGGGTTCGGATCCAGTTCGATTTGCAGCTTCACAATGTGATGAAGAGGAAGATCCATCCGTGGTTAAGTTAGAAAGATGATTTCAGTGTGTGTGTTGTGTGTGTGTGTGTGTGTGTGTGTGTGTGTGTGTGTGTGTGTGTGTGTGTGTGTATGTGTATGTGTATGTGTATGTATGTGGTGTGTGTGGTGTGTATTGTGTGTCTGTGTGTGTGTGTGTGGTGTGTGTGTGTGTCAAACAGCATACGTATGCTGCTTATCTCTTTTATAGCACCTCATCCTATCTGTTGGTGCTTATGCCTACACAAGGTAAGGCACCTGTTCAGGCAACAAAAGTAACTACTGTAACCGGTACATAACCCACATATATGACGTAACTTTCAAACCTATATGAACCCAAACCAGGATCTTTTCCTGAACCTATAACCAGGTCATTATGTTGCCTAAACAGATCCCTCACAAACTGATTTCAACTTGAGCACCTCGAGCATACTGTCTGTACTTATACTTATATCTACAAGCCAAGTAACTGACCTACTGTACTTATGTATTGGTAAATAACCTACATAATTACAAACCAGGACGCAGAGCAAGGAGGAACCACTTCAGGGAATCCAGAAGCTACTGGGACTTATGTGTAGCCTAACTTCTGTTCTTCAGAAACAGCACTTTCATACTTCTTTTAACCCGAACAATAACCTGAACCTAACCAAGTGCATTGTATTGCCTAAACAGATGAGGTAACACACACACATCCAAACACAACCTGAATCTACCGCCATGCCAAACATACAGTAATCTCCCTCGGGGAAAAAACTATTGTCAACAAAGGGTAGGGCGACTTTCAGGGAAACATCAGAACAAGCTTCAGCTAAAAGGTCTGCACGAAACTCTGGGAGGATTTCATTTAGTTCAAATAGCTCAAACATCATGGTGTCGTTTACCAAGGGTTGTGCACTTTGCTTCGTATCCACTCAAACTTTTTGTACTTGCAGTAAATCTCCAAAAAGTAGGGCACTATATTTCGTATATATCCCAGATAATTGACAGGTCGTTGCTAAAGTATTTAAAGAAAGTAGTTCTGGTTGGATGGGTGTGTCTGAAAAACCCTTCCACCCAGGAGACAGATGTTTACTTCCAGTGTGAAACCAGAAGTGAACACTGATTTATATGGTACGTAACGTCCTGACTTTACGCCACTTTCCTTACAACCTAAACCAACACCTGCTCCTCACCCTCCCTGGGAAGACGCCACTGGTTGCTGGACATATGGATGTTGAAAACCCACAGTTTTATGTTTTCATATTTGAAACGTAAAGATGTTTAAGGTTGCAAAGTGTCTCTATCACCTGTCTGTGAAGTGGACGATCAGGTGACCTCTGTAAAGCTAAGCAATGCTAGCATGTAGCAATTAGAGTAGGCGGAGCTCTGTGGTTAAGATTCAGCAGCAAACACTTTGGGGTTAATTCCAGAGAAAGATAATAACAGGTTGAAGGGTCTGAAGAACCAGCACAGACTGAGACATGATCCGTCTGTGATAGGACGATATTTACACCCAACCATTCGTTATGTTGTCGAGTTGTCTCTACGTACGTCTCTTCAAACATCTCGTTCTTGAGTTTCTTCAAATTCGGCACAAACCAAACCCAACTCAGAGATAGGTTGAATAGATTCTGGGGATCGAAGGTCACCGAGATATTTGCAAAACAACATTTGGGCCGTTGAATCCAGAAGCTACTGTGACTTTATGTACCCTAACTCCTGTATTTTAGAAACAACACTTTGATACTTCCTTTAACCCGAACAATCATCTTTTCCTGAACCTAACCAAGTGCATTTTATTGCCTAAACAGATGAGGCAGAACTCAGTAATTCTCTGTTCTTCCTTATTCCACGTCCATAGTTTTTTGTAAACCAACATCGATCCAGAACCTCCTTTGCATTCAGATAATCACAGCTCTCACACACTCTACACACTCTACACCACACCACACACACACACCCAGCACACACACACACACACACACACACACACACACACCACACACACACACACAACACACACACACACACACACACCACACACCACACTCTACACCACCACACACACACACACACACACACCACACACACACACACACACACACACCACACACACACACACTCTGGTTAAAGAACATCCATAAACATTCATCTGTTTGCATCTTGCAATTTAATTATCTATATATCATATTCTATTTACTTGTAGACTCTTCTTGCACTATTTCTATTTTATTTGTATTTACCTGCAGATCTCCAAACATTCTCTTGCACTATTTGATCAGTTTTATGTCCTCTATATATTCATGTTGCTCTGTTGGAGGAGGACTTCAGTTTTTCATTGACATATCTCCACTGTAGCTGCTGAGCACATGGTGAGAAAGAATTGAATCGTGGTGCATGAAGCTGCTGGAGCTCAGTGCATGACAAGGGAGACTGTAGGAGTGTGTGTTGTTGTTGGAGTTAAATCTGCACGACGATCAGGGAAACTATGAGCGTGCAATATGCACCGTCATGTTTGGGACATCTGACATGTTTTTATAAACGAACACGGAGCTGTCATGTGACTCTAATCCTGTCAGAGCAGAGAGGGAAACATGCAGACATCTTTAAGTTTACATCTGCACATCTGTCACACACACACACACACACACACACACCACACACACACACACACACACACACACACACACACACACACACACACACACACACACACACACACACACACACACACACACACACACACACACACACACACACACACACACACACACACACACAGAGATTATTCTTCAGAGTCACTACAGGTTCACTGAGGTTGACGTTATAAAGTGCATCTAGACAAACATTGTCAATAAAAATCCTTTTCTATTTACTGTGCAGCTGTTCCTATCAAACCCACTTCTTATACAATATGACACACAAACACACACACACACCACACACAACACACACACACCACACACACACACGAACACACACACACACACACACGAACACACACACACACACACACACACACACACACACACACACACAGACACACACGAACAAACACACACACACAAACAAACACACACACATACACAAACACACACACACACACACACACACACACACACACACACAGACACACACGAACAAACACACACACACAAACAAACACACACACACACACACACACACACACACACACACACACACACACACACAGACACACACGAACAAACACACACACAAACAAACACACACACACACACAAACACACACACACACACACACACTGATTGAACAGGTTGCCGTCCTGCTATTGTCTCTGCGACTCAGTTTGGATGATTTGCTGCGGCTCGGCTTGATCCATTTTACATAAGAACAACAACTAATCTGTCAGGGATTTCACTCTGTGAACAGTGTGTGTGTGTGTGTGTGTGTGTGTGTGTGTGTGTGTGTGTGTGTGTGTGTGTGTGTGTGTGTGTGTGTGTGTGTGTGTGTGTTGTGTGTGTAGCTGTATAAGTGTTAGTGGACATATGTGCTGGTACAGAGTGGGGGGTGTGTCAGATAGAAAAGCGCAGTGCTATATAAGAGTATTCGTGTGTAAGCCGTGCTGCAGCATGACAGGAAACATCTGCAGAGGACACTTTACATGATGATACTGTCATAATAATGAATGATATAACTCACTTGTTTTTATTAAAAAAGGCTTAAAATATCAAAATCACTCAATTAAAAAAGTGTATTTAATAACGTTTGTTAGGAAAGAAGTGAGGAATTGTACGATTTGTCAAATGTGTTAGACATTTGTTGGAAAAAGTGAAATTAATCACGATAAATAAGCAAGTAAAGACAATTACTACAAAAATGTAAATTATTTCCAAACCTTTTGAAGCACCACGTAAGAAACTTGATATTCTGCAGATAAAACAATGCAAACACCATATTTAATGAAGCAGTGAGACAACATGCTCACTCAAACCCTTCATGTCCTGCTGCAGAGTGAAAGCCTGCAGTGATCCCCCCCCCCCTTGCTTTTAATCAAACTCCCAGCATGCAGCAGGGAGGCTATCACTCACCACCAGCATCAGCTAGCCGTTAAGTGCTTTCCTAAAGTGAGTGACTTCCTAAAGCTCAAGGTGATAACATCATCAAACGCTAGAGTACAGAGGTATTTACTATAAGACAAAGTTATAGAAAAAGATCCTGCAAGTTAACTTCACCGGGACCAAGTGACCCATTGGGCGAGCTATAGAGCAAGGTGGGATATCTTGTAATGATTTCAAGAGTACTTTAAAGAGTCCTCTCCTGATGATGTTCAGGTGTATATCAGTATGTAGTGTCTCTACTTTAAAGAGTCCTCTCCTGCTGATGTTCAGGTGTATATCAGTATGTAGTGTCTCTACTTTAAAGAGTCCTCTCCTGCTGATGTTCAGGTGTATATCAGTATGTAGTGTCTCTACTTTAAAGAGTCCTATCCTGCTGATGTTCAGGTGTATATCAGTATGTAGTGTCTCTACTTTAAAGAGTCCTCTCCTGCTGATGTTCAGGTGTATATCAGTATGTAGTGTCTCTACTTTAAGAGTCCTCTCCTGATGATGTTCAGGTGTATATCAGTATGTAGTGTCTCTACTTTAAAGAGTCCTCTCCTGATGATAACCTTAAGCCTTAAGACATCCAAACGGGCTTTTCTCTCTGCTCAGTTTTAGTGAAGACTCGAGAGATACTCTAATATCATCTTTGAAAAACTGTAAGACAAAGAGAGGAAGCAAAAACCTCCAAAGAGTATGAGAGTGTTGATTTAGAAGTGGCTTAAAATCTTATATCTATTGTCCAAATCCTAGTATGTGCCAGGTGAGTTTTGGAGAGGATG
>JAAKFY010000009.1:35161098-35166098 GCA_011823955.1 Dissostichus mawsoni
AGATCATCCGGTAAATCTCACATTAACTGAGTCCAATAATCCCTCTCATTTGAGTCCGTACTTTACCTCTCAAACGATGCTGCACTATTGCTTCTTCTTGCATTGTTGGAGGAGCCAATACTGGAGCTTTTGTGCATAAAACTCCACTGTTATCTCCTCTATCTCATTTCCTCCTTTCTCCTTAATTAATGCTATTGTGTTTTTAGGGTGTCTATTATCATCAGCTGGAGATTAGCCATGTTAGCTAAACCTGCCCCATTTACTGTTCCTGTTACAGTTCATTCATGGGGACTGTGCATGAAACCATGAACAATCAAGCCTTTATATCTTTGAAGTGTTCCATTAATATCAATTAGAGCACCCACAGTGTGGGGACATGCACGAACAACATTCACAAAACCACAAGAGGAGGAATAAATAACTTGAAATCCCTCTAGCAGTGTTTTCAACATTAAAACTCATGATATCTTCTTTGAAAGGGAATGCACTTCTTCATCATCATGTTGTTCTCCTTTTGCATCATGATTGCAGTGAGAAGATGAATGCTTCCAGGCATCCCAGAGTTAACCAACATATTTTCTTCTCACATTCCCAACACACCCTAAATGTCTCTGGCATCTTCCTGGCACATCAGAAGATGTTGCTCTGAGAAATATCATCTTACAGCCAAACAAAGCAAAACGTGACTCAAATCGCTGAGTGATCTCATGAAGGAAACCACAGAAATCTACTTTAAAGAGTCCTCTCCTGCTGATGTTCACGTGTATATCAGTATGTAGTGTCTCTACTTTAAAGAGTCCTCTCCTGCTGATGTTCAGGTGTATATCAGTATGTAGTGTCTCTACTTTAAAGAGTCCTCTCCTGCTGATGTTCAGGTGTATATCAGTATGTAGTGTCTCTACTTTAAAGAGTCCTCTCCTGCTGATGTTCAGGTATATATCAGTAGGTAGTGTATCTACTTTAAAGAGTCCTCTCCTGCTGATGTTCAGGTGTATATCAGTATGTAGTGTCTCTACTTTAAAGAGTCCTCTCCTGCTGATGTTCAGGTGTATGTCAGTATGTAGTGTCTCTACTTTAAAGAGTCCTCTCCTGCTGATGTTCAGGTGTATATCAGTATGTAGTGTCTCTACTTTAAAGAGTCCTCTCCTGCTCTGGTGTCTGTGGGTAAACAGACAGGGAGAGAGTGACAACAATGTTCACTTCCTCTGCAACAGGAAGTGAAACTGGAGCAAAGTGTTGAGGGGAGATGGAGGATTAGATTTCCTCCATCTGTTTTCATTTGGCAGAATGGTGAATACTACATAGGAAAGTCCTGCAAAAATGAATAAGAAATATAGTTCTGCTTATATTTAATTAGGGTTACATTTTGGTTTCCTGAAAATGTATCTTATAGCTGTAAGTTAAACTAGTCCAACCCTCCCATGTCACTTCTAGTTAAAAAAAGAGAAAAAGCGATGAACCAAATACCAAACTTGAGGCCTCAAAACCATAGTCTACAACCCACTGTTGACTACGTCTTTCTCTAAGATACAGTCAATGGTGATAATGGGATTTTTTGGGGACCACCTGATTCCCTTTTAAACAACTGAAGGTTGCAGAAGAGCTGCTGGACACTGATGGTTGCTTTTGGTGGTCCTTGTCCTTTAATAAGAATAATAACAATAATAATACATGTTATTTATATAGCGTTCTTCCTGGTGCTCAAAGCGCTTAAGACTTATGTGTTCCAGAAATGCGGATTTATATTGGTCGACCTCTATAGTAGCACTGCTTCTGATTCTGTTCTCTCAAATAACATCCTGAACTTTACCGGCATTTTTTACAAAGATGGTTGTTTCTGAGTTTTAAATGGTTTTAAATGTTGACTTTGTTTGTGTCCTCAGGGCGATCCTCTCCCCGAGTCGCTGGTCGACCTGGTGAGGAACTCTGCCATCTCGTCTGTGACGACCTGAAGCTGCTGCTGCAGATAGAGACCAATGCAATAGGTACACACACACACACACACACACACACACACACACACACACACACACACACACACACCACACACACACACACACACACACACACACACACACACACACACACACACACACACACACACACACACACACACACACACACACACACACACACACACACAGTAATAACACAGACGTGGAGGAGGGTGTGTCTGCAGAGAGACAGGAATGCAGAAAGGGAGAGCATCAGCTGAACGTTGAGGAAATATTTACCGAGAGAGAGAGAGAGAGAGAGAGAGAGAGAGAGAGAGAGAGAGAGAGAGAGAGAGAGAGAGAGAGAGAGAGAGAGAGAGAGAGAGAGAGGGAGGGAGAGACAGAGAGAGAGAGACAGAGAGAGAGAGACAGAGAGACAGAAGAGAGAGAGAGAGAGAGAGAGAGAGAGAGACATAGAGAGAGACAGAGAGACAGAGAGAGAGAGACAGAGACAGAGAGAGAGAGAGACAGAGAGACAGAGAGAGAGAGAGAGAGAGACAGAGAGAGAGACAGAGAGAGAGACAGACAGAGAGACAGAGAGAGAGAGAGAGAGAGAGAGACAGAGAGAGAGACAGAGAGAGAGACAGACAGAGAGACAGAGAGAGAGAGAGAGAGAGAGAGAGAGAGAGAGAGAGAGAGAGAGAGACCTCCTCTCAAAGTCTCTGCTGCTCCGGATCCTCTCTGTGTTTTGACTAATGTTGAAGTGAAAAAACAGACCAAGAAACAGCATTAAAGTCATTAAAACATTCATTCATCTCATTCAATAAGTCCCACATTATTCACAGACACTCTTTGATCGTCTCATTAATAACAGAACTGAGGAAGAACCTCACAAACAGGAAGTGACTCAACGTATACTCAAGATCTGAGTACTTCTACTTTTACTCAAGTACAAGATCTGAGTACTTCTACTTTTACTCAAGTACAAGATCTGAGTACTTCTACTTTTACTCAAGTACAGGATCTGAGTACTTCTACTTTTACTCAAGTACAAGATCTGAGTACTTCTACTTTTGCTCAAGAACAGGATCTGAGTACTTCTACTTTTACTCAAGTACAGGATCTGAGTACTTCTACTTTTGCTCAAGTACACGATCAATGATGTAACCTGATTGGTTCTGGAAACTTAATGTATTTATTGCACCTGATATATTTTCTATTCATTTACTTTTAAAACAAATTCAACCTACCCAGTAACACATGACTTTGTGATTGATTGAAACTTTTAAAACCATCAGAAGACAATAAACAAAGGACTGAACAGAACAATAATAAAATAATAATACAATATATTTATATTTAATGCAATTAAACGAAAGAATTAATACAAACGGTGTGTCCTGAGTTGGCTCTAAAACAAAAAACACTACAGCGTCAATTTAGAGCCGAAGTATGAAGAATATAAGATTAACTCGCATTATAACCCTCAGAACTGAAACGCGGATTCCTATTGGTCGACTGGCTTTAACAGAACATAATGGGTCACATGTCAAAACAAGAAAGAGACATAGAGACTTCTTAGAAAACGTGCAGACACAGAAACAATTATAGAGCAGCTTCTGAGAACAATAAGTCCTTCTGCACCAGGCTGTTAATTAGTGCTCACACACCACACACACACCACACACACACACACACACACACACACACACACACACACACACACACACAACACACCACACACACACACACACACACACACACACACACACACACCACACACACACACACACACACACACACAACACACACACACCAGGAGCAATGTACACCCGAGTTATAATTAGGACTAGGGGCAACAGTATGAAATAAGGACATGTGTTGGAGAGCTAACGGCACAGAGAGCTATATTTAAACTCATATCTCTCAGCCTGACAGCGCCGGGACAAATCGCTGCAGAAAATAGCCTAATTGTTTTAGTGCGAGGAGAAAAAATGTCTTCCTCTGTGCGGTGAACAATGCTAAAAACTGCTCACAGATTTCTGTCAGCGCTGGGGGAGAACTGCCGGGCTCCTGATTAAAGTCTGAGATATGAAGTTATTAACTCTTTCTGTCTCTGTTTCTGCAGAAGAAGAAGAAGAAGAAGAAGAAGAAGAAGAAGAAGAGAAGAAGAAGACGAGCATGATGTCCTCTCAAACCAGACTCATGGCCGCTTCAGCAGGAGTCTGGGTGCGTTTTGCATCCATGTGTTTACCTTCCTGTTATGCATCAAAATATCCTGATCTCGCCACAAAACTCAACCTCTGCTTGTTTTTAGTTTTATTTCAGTTTTGTTTACATTTCGATGTGTGCTCTTGCACTATTTCATCTGCTTTATTTGTTCTATGTCCTATATATATATTCATGTTGCTCTGTTGGAGGAGCCTGGGACAGTTTTTCATAACGCCATATCTACACTGTAGCTGCTGAGCAAAAGCTGCTTGTAGAAGATGATGAAGCTGTTTACAGATGATTTGACTGCATTCTTACGTTAGCAGATATTAAATGAGGTATTTTACAAACTAAATGGGCAAAATTACTGTCAAACATTCAGGTTTGATTTATTTTAACTTTAGGAACTTGTTTCAAGACTTACCTATTTTAAAATCACATGGGATCCATTCAATTCAAATAACACTTATTCCCAAAGCTTTATTTTTATGTTTATCACAAGACATTTGTCACTTTTTTAGCATGCAGATATCTTCAAGAAATTGTAGTTAAATTATTTCAATGCATCTATCTATCTATCTATCTATCTATCTATCTATCTATCTATCTATCTATCTATCTATCTATCTATCTATCTATCTATCTATCTATCTACTATCTATCTATCTATCTATCTATCTATCTATCTATCTATCTATCTATCTATCCATCCATCCATCCATCCATCCATCCATCCATCCATCCATCCATCCATCCATCCATCCATCCATCCATCCATCCATCCTCCATCCATCCATCCATCCATCCATCCATCCATCCATCCATCATCCATCCATCCATCCATCCATCCATCCA
>JAAKFY010000009.1:35171098-35173598 GCA_011823955.1 Dissostichus mawsoni
CCAATCCATCCAATACTTTATAAAAATGAAATGTGAACATATATATAAAAGATGGATAAAAAGTTGATGTGTCCTTGGGCAAGTTTCTCCCGATGGCTGACTGTGTGTGTCAGTGTGTGTATGAGTGTCAGTGTGTGTGTGTGTGTGTGTGTGTGTGTGTGTGTGTGAGTGTCAGTGTGTGTGTGTGTGTGTGTGTGAGTGTCAGTGTGTGTGTGGTCAGTGTCAGTGTGTGTGTGTGTGTGTGTGTGTGTGTGTGTGTGTGTGAGTGTCAGTGTGTGTGTCAGTGTGTCAGTGTGTCAGTGGTGTGTGTGTGTGTGTGTGTGTGTGTGTGTGTGTGTGTCAGTGTGTCAGTGTGTGTGTGTGTGTGTGTGTGAGTGTCAGTGTGTATGTGAGTGTCAGTGTGTGTTCGAGTGTCAGTGTTGTGTGTGTGTGTAGTGTCAGTGTGTGTGTGTGTGTGTGTCAGTGTCAGTGTGTCAGTGTGTGTGTGTGTATGTGTGTGTGTGTGTGTGGTGTGTGTGTGTGTGTCAGTGTGTCAGTGTGTCAGTGTCAGTGTGTGTGGTGTCAGTGTGTGTGTGTCAGTGTGTGTGTGTGTGTCAGTGTGTCAGTGTGTCAGTGTGTCAGTGTGTGTGTGTATATATATTCATGTTTTATTTAGCTAATGTGTCTTTCCCCGCCTCTTCTCCAGGTGTTAAAGATCATGTTGTATTAATGATGGTTGAAAGGATGATTTTCGAACATGTGATGAGTTGTTTACTTTGTTTATGTTTCTGTTGTATTTGGCTATAGTGCGTACATGTGTGTGTGACGTTTGTGTTTGGACCCCAGGAGAAATAGATAATCATCCAATCAGACCAAATGATCATGTGAATGTTTATATATATATATTAAAAGATGGCTTCAGAAGGATGGCAAAACACTTTCCAGAAGCTGTTTAAAAACAATATCATTGGCGTCAACTAACGTCTCTTTCCCCGCCTCTTCTCCAGGTGTTGAAGATCAGTTTGTGAAGAGGAAGGAGCATTACGAGAGGGCCATCATCTCAGTGGAGGACCACGTCAGCTGCCGGTGCCAAAGTCCCTCCTCTTCCTCCTCCTCCAGTCAAATCAACCATCCTCCTCCACCTCCTCCTCCTCCTTTCCTCTCCCAACTCCTTCCTCCCACCTTCCCCACCACACAACCCATCTCCCCCAAAAACTCACGCCTCCAAAGCAGATTTGCACCGTCACGACGACCTGAAAACACAACCAGCATCACATCAAGAAGCCCCTGATGGGGGAGGGGAGGCAGTGGCACCTGGCGGCTACACCCAGCTGGTGCATTGGACTCAGTTCACCCAAAAATGGAGGTAGAGGGTCGGGCGTCTGAAGCCCGGAAAGTCACCTCCATCGGGAGCGGAGAGGAAGGTGGAGCTAATAATAAAAAGGAGAACCAATGGAGAGGAGGCAGTTAATGCACCATCAGCACCCCCAATCAGACGCCCCTTCTCCACCCGAAACACCAACATACCCTCCAAGATTAGAAGAAAAAACCCACCGTTCCTATGACAACGAGTCAGAAAACGGTGGTGGTGGGAAGTGTGAAAAACAACGAGACGGAAGAGTGGGTCGGCTAACAGTGGGGGGTCGGGTGGAGCTGAGGTGGCGAAGGAAAAAGACTTAAAAGAGACGAGTGGAGGAGATTTAACTTTAACGGAGGAGAAGGAAAGGAGGAAGAAAGTTCTGGAGATGATTCAGACGGAGCCTCATCTTCATCCTCATCTTCCTCAGCAGAGACCAAAGTCCACAGCGGTTAAAACAGGTGAGAAGAACAGAATATATCTTTATTGTCATCATACAAAGTACAACGACATTTCTCTGGCGACTCTCACTGCAGTAAAAAATAGACACAAATAAATAAGAGTGAAAGCAGAGGTAGTAGCGATGGCAGAGCAATGAGATACAATTCAATGTTAATGTGCATATTTACACTTACAGTCTAAAAACGTTAAATGTACAACACTGTATGAATGTAGTGTGTTTCTAACTGTGTGTTCATAAAGGGTTTTAGTGACCAAAGGATGTGAGTCACATAGACATACATATTTCTAAATAGTAGTGGTTGCAGTCTTTGAGGGGCGGAGGTGTGTTTATGAATGTTCAGTTGTTTTGATGTGCAAATACCTCATTTAAAAAAAAGAAACTGCCTTAAATATATCAGAATCAGAATGCCTTCATATGTTTGGGAAATGTACGGTTTTACAACAGCAGCAGTATTGAGCAGATAAGGTCAAGAGAAAACGTACATGTTAAATTAAAAAGTGCACACGTTATTAGTAATAACATTTTTTGAATGGTGATACTTAAGATTGTAGTATTGGTGGTACCTGTTAGAAGTCCTCGAATAATAGAGGCGTAAAAACAAAGAAGTATCATTATAATGAAGACGATCTTCCTGCAAGCAACTGTCATTTGATTGTATGATGCAAAGTGCATCATACAATCAAATCACAGTTGCTTGCAGA
>JAAKFY010000009.1:35176098-35193598 GCA_011823955.1 Dissostichus mawsoni
TTGGGTTAGGGTCAGGGTAGTAACATTGGGTTAGGGTTAGGGTAGTAACATTGGGTTAGGGTTAGGGTTAGGGTAGTAACATTGGGTTAAAGTTAGGTTAGTAACAGTGGGTTAGGGTTAGGGTTAGGGTAGTAACATTGGATTAGGGTTAGGGTAGTAACATTGGGTTAGGGTTAGGGTAGTAACATTGGGTTAGGGTTAGGGTTAGGGTAGTAACATTGGTTAGGGTTAGGGTAGTAACATTGGGTTAGGGTTAGGGTTGTAACATTGGGTTAGGGTTAGGGTTAGGGTAGTAACATTGGGTTAGGGTTAGGGTAGTAACATTGGGTTAGGGTTAGGGTTGTAACATTGGGTTAGGATTAGGGTTAGGGTAGTAACATTGGGTTAGGGTTAGGTTAGTAACATTGAGTTAGGGTTAGGGTTAGGGTAGTATCATTGGGTTAGGGTTAGGGTTAGGGTAGTATTATTGGGTTAGGGTTAGGGTTAGGGTTAGGGTAGTATTATTGGGTTAGGGTTAGGGTAGTATCATTGGGTTAGGGTTAGGGTAGTAACATTGAGTTAGGGTTAGGGTTAGGGTAGTATCATTGGTTTAGGGTTAGGGTAGTAACATTGGGTTAGGGTTAGGGTTAGGGTTAGGGTTAGGGTAGTATCATTGGTTTAGGGTTAGGGTAGTATCATTGGGTTAGGGTTAGGGTTAGGGTAGTAACATTGGGTTAGGGTTAGGGTAGTATCATTGGGTTAGGGTTAGGGTAGTATCATTGGGTTAGGGTTAGGGTAGTAATATTGGGTTAGGGTTAGGGTAGTATCATTGGGTTAGGGTTAGGGTAGTAACATAGGGTTAGGGTTAGGTAGTAACATTGTTAAATGCAACCCAACACAGTAAGTGGTCCTACTGTAATGAAACAGAAAAGAAAACCAATACATAAATACAAACACAGCCAAGTTTAGTCCAGATTTAACAAAATAAGACCACAAGATTCTTCCCTTTTTACTTATCAATGTTTGATCATGTTCCCCAGCTCTCCTTTAACCATGCAGTCATTAAGAGACATAAATAAATATTTACTGTCGCTAAGCAGAGAACACAACTGAGCCTCCAGTCAGAGTCAGATGTTCGGTCACACTTCCTGTTGCTGATGTTTTCAACTGTTTGGATAAACGACTGTTGTTTTGCTGCCACCCGTCACACGTGACCCTCCTTAGATCTCAAAGAGAGATGTTGTCGTGTCAAATATCATATAATCATTTAAAACATATCTTAATCTCTGATTGCCTTTTACTCTGTTAAATTGTATTTTTAGTCGTGTGTGTGTTTAACAGAGACATGTGTTAAGGATTTACATCTCAGGAGGTAAAGGAAGTGTAAAAGAGATTTGCAAATGGTTAAAGACGAGGGGGTTTAATGGCTTAATGATGGGATGTAGGAGCAGCTGTTTCCTCTCATGAATATATAGAGAGACTGTAAGCAGAACTTCTTTATCCTCTGAGGATGACGTAGCTCTGTTCCTGCATTTGAGATCCATTTCACTTGTTTATTGACTTTCTTTATTACTTTATTAAATATAACAAAAGACAAACTTAGTCCATGAATCATTTATCAGTTTCTCTGAAGAGTTTCCTCCAAAGATGTTAGTTGTGTTTGATATTCCAGATAAAGACTCACCTCTCTCCTCTCTGTGTTTTGCAGCCCTCTCCTCCTCGCCCCCCCCTCCGCCCCCGCCTCCTTTCCGCCCCGCCTCACCTCGACGCCGGAGGAAACATCGAAAACGCAAACGCATCAGCACGGCCGCCATCAGAGCCATGATCATGTAGACTGCAGGTGAGAGGAGCTGTTCGATACGCAGGCTTTATTCTACATGTTTACTGTGCATTTTACAGCTTTGGAAGAATGACATGCAGAACGACATGCAGAACGACATGCAGAACGACATGCAGAACGACATGCAGAACGACATGCAGAACGACATGCAGAACGACATGCAGAACGACATGCAGAATGACATGCAGAATGACATGCAGAACGACATGCAGAACGACATGCAGAATGACATGCAGAACGACATGCAGACATGCAGAACGACATGCAGAATGACATGCAGAATGACATGCAGAACGACATGCAGAACGACATGCAGAACGACATGCAGAATGACATGCAGAACGACATGCAGAACGACATGCAGAACGACATGCAGAACGACATGCAGAATGACATGCAGAACGACATGCAGAACGACATGCAGAACGACATGCAGAACGACATGCAGAACGACATGCAGAACGACATGCAGAACGACATGCAGAACGACATGCAGAACGACATGCAGAACGACATGCAGAACGACATGCAGAACGACTGGAGGAAACGTCCGTACTCCTGAGAGTGATGGTTCAAATAGTTTGTGTGAAAGTATTTTTGATGGTCAGAATACTTTCTTTATCCCTGGGGGAAGTTGTGTTTTGTGACAGTTGCTATATTTAGAATTAAAAAACAAAACAATTTGCTTATACAATAAGAAGTAAGGTAAAAAAAAGAAATTGTGAAATGAAGATAAATAAAATATATAATATATGAATGAAATACAATAACAATGAACACAAACTTAAAACGTTAAAGCAAAGTGCATTAAAAGATTTCCGTGTGCATATATGAAAAAAAGAAAACGAAGAAAGAAAATGTATTTATTTATTTAAAACATCAGAAGTTCAATTAAGAATGTCCCATTGAATTTATACAAACAAATATATTTATACAAAGAAATGTAAATTTAAAAAAACTGCAGATTTTCAAAAATAAAATAAAATATTTCAATAAAAAAAACACTTTAACCTGTTAAGCCTTAAGGGCTTTATTTTCACGAAACTGGGTCTCAAGGCTTCTTAACATTTAACAACCTATGGATGTTTCATACCCACTTAACGGGAAAAAACTCAGCTATCAGACAATATTAACCATTTTTACCGAAACAAAACACAAGTCTCACAAGAAGCGTCTAAATGAGCCCTGAGCGAAAAAATGCTAACGCACTTAGCACAGAACTCACGGTATAAATACTTTATTACTTATCGGATCTGCACAAACAAGATATCAGCTAGCAAGCTGAGATTCCACAGATTCTAGAAATATAAGTATCATCACTGAGCGATCAAAACTCGCGGCAGGGGAAGCAAACCCAGACATCACACCACGTAGCTTTACGGAGCAAACACGGCCAATTTGTCTTAACTTTTGCTGTTTCTGATCAAAAGTTGTGTTCAATGGCATTAAAACTATAAAACGCTGCTGAAGGTTAATCCATAGGTTCATCCAATGTGTCACTTTGAAATGATCACTGATAATCCATCATTCCATTTTTGTCAAAAACGGAGATTTCTTATTAGCTGTTATTAGAGCTGCAACCCAGCTTCCGGTTTTGGGCATTCTGGCTGCGCAGCACTCATTCACCAATGGGTAATGTTTAGATGGATTTTAGGAACTTCCCCTCAATTCTATTGGCTCTAACGCAGGGGTGCCCAATACGTCGAAGGTAGTGTGGGTAGATCGCATGGCATTGAAAAAAGAAAAAAAAGTTAGCCTATCATCCATCCTTACTATGGCATTTGCCACTTGATTGACGTACAGGTAAGCCAGTCTGAGACCTCATATTTTCTAACATGCAGTTCACCACGCATGCGCGGTCAACTGCGCCAGCTGCAAATCACCGGCGAGCTGATTACCTAGTTAGCCTTCCAATTTATACAATTCTACTAAAGAAAGGGTATAAGGGGGGCCTCACCTCCTCATCTGAAGCGCAAATGCGGCACAATAAGTGTAAGCGCTCCACAGTTTCTCCGCCGCTTCGAGGTTCTGGTGCTCGCAGTCCACTAGGCCCCCCCCCCCCCCCCCGCTCGCGACACACGGGCCTCACCACATGACTTTGGGCAGGGGCGGTATTGTAGGTAGTTCACTTTGACCTGGTCATTTTAAAAGTAGCTCCCAAGCTGAAAAAGTGTGGGCACCCCTGCTCTAACGGTTCAAACGAGATGTCAATCATCAAAATCGACCGATGGGTTCCAGAGATATGGAAAATCCACCCAAATGACCCAGAAGTGTTTTTTGTGTGCTAAATCTCTCTAAAAAGGTCAAATTTAACTTGTTTTGCATCAATCTTGATACAGGGTACTTATTATATGTTATAGTTTGGATTCCTAAAGCTTTTAGTCTGCTACCCATCATTCAAGGCTGGTTTTCACTAGAAGTAATGGGTTATTTTTGGACGGACACTATAATTTACATTTTTTTACTATGTTCAATCTGAATTTACTTTAAAATAAAAAAAATCTACATTGATTCTGACTTTTCTACATCCAACTCACAGGTTTAACATTGCTTTGAGAAAAAAGATTATTAATTTACCCCTTTTAGAAGTGAAGTTATTCTCATTTGTTCTGGGAATGTCATTTTCGAGCCTGAGACCTGAAAAACAGGCTCGGGGGTTAACAGGTTAAAGGAAACAAACCCATTAAAGATACAATTGAATGAAATAGAGTAAATATGTATAAAATAAGAAGATTAGGGGAAAATGTGCATTAAAATTAATACATTTAAATGGTAAATGGACTGTACATATAAAGCTCTTTATCAGTTCAGAAGAGTGTCACACATTTCTAGGCTGAATTTAATAATGACATGGATGGAAAAATAACAAATGTTTCTTTTGATTTTCCCTGACAGGAAATGGTGAACCCAAAGCGAGCATCGTTGCACCGAAGGAATCTGGAGAGGAAACACGGGATTCTGGGAAAAGACTGAAGACGAACGCTGCTGTTTGGATTTCAAGAGAGTCGTCCAGCTTCATGGATTTAATAAAGTGCAGTCTTATGAACTCTTTGGAACGGAGGTCACACTAAACACTGGATTTACTTTGTGTGAGCCACAGATCCCATTAGCGTGGGTCGATGCTAGACTGGAGTCTGCAGCCATTGATTGGCTGTTTAAACACTTCTAGCTCAACTTCTGATTGGTGCACAGACGGAGAACTTGACTTTTACTCGGACTGAGAAGTCAGAACTGAAACTGGAAACGTGGAGAACTGGATTTCTACACTGGAGACGGGAAGGTGCAGCTCGACGCCAAACATTACTGTAATCCTTTAACTTTATTTACACTGGAGTAGCCAAACACTGTCCGATAGAGAATACTCTGTACTGTAGCTCCATGTACTGGAAATATTAATAACCTGCTCATTTTCTACTACTGCCAGATAGAGAGGTGCAGGGATGACGTATTTCTGTAGTCGACCCTGAAGGCAGCATCTTCCTGGTTCCCGCCACAAAAAACCAACGGGAATTTTCCACATTAACACAATTGTATGATTTCTGAAGTAAAAAGCTAATGTTAGGCTATAGAGAACCGCAGTGACGCGCCCTAAAACCCGGAAGTAAACTTCTTCCGGTTCCATCGTCAAAAAACAATGCAATTTCTCCATAGGGTTTTGGAAAATAGCTCAAAATAAGGTTTGTGGTTGAAACACATTTAAGAGAGGGATCACGTTTTGTTCAGCCAGATAATCTCCACATATCTACGCTACTTTTATAATTTTCGAATCATAAATCTAGTCGCCAGAAGCAAAATGCTAACGTTATGCTATAAAGGAACTACAAGCTAGAACGGCAGGGTCGCACGACTCAACGTCACGCCAACTTAAGATCGCCTCAACTGACTTTCGCGCGCTTGCATATTTTAACAAAGCTTTTCATTTTATGATGATGGTCAGATAAAGATATAGATACTAAAGATACTAAGATACTACAGATACTTAAGATAGGCATATACTCTCTTTCAAGCAGAACACAGGGGGAAAGAAATTTAGCGGGAGTGTTTACGTAATCGGCGTAATGACGTACAACGGCCTCGACCATTTCTGTAGTCCACTAATGCCACTTGGTAACAACCATCGTTTTTCCGACACGTAAACTCTTCAGAAATCACCAGCGGGGTGCTATGTATGTGGTAGAACAAAACGTGATCTATCTCTAATTTTGTGTCAAACACAGACCTTATTTGGAGCTATTTTCCAAAACCCTATGGAGAAATTGCATTGCTTTTTGACGAAGGAACCGGAAGTGGTAAAAATGCTAACTTACTTCCGGGTTTTAGGACGCGTCACTGCGGTTCTCTATAAAGGAACTACAGCACGGTCACATGACTTCACGTCACCACCGCTAAGAAAGGCGGCTAATGTTGGGCTATAAAGGAACTACAGCACGGTCACATGACTTCACGTCACCACCGCTAAGCTAAATGTGGCTAATGTTGGTCTATAAAGGAACTACAGCACGGTCACATGACTTCACGTCACCACCGCTAAGCTAAATGTGGCTAATGTTGGGCTACAAAGGAACTACAGCACGGTCACATGACTTCACGTCACCACCGCTAAGCTAAAGGTGGCTAATGTTGGGCGTGATGATGTTTAGTCGTCTCATTTAGACACTTGTTAGCAACCGTGTTTGTTTTAAAGGTCACCTATTATGCAAAATCCGCCGGTTCATATCTTTTCTACGTCAGCATGTGTCCCCTCTGTGTAAAGAGACTCTCTCTTTACACAGAGGGACACATGTCTCTTCTACATCAACATGTGTCCCCTCTGTGTAAAGAGACTCTGAAAGTTTCAGGAACAAAGATTCTCTCTCTTTTTGTCCTGATCCATTTCTATAAAAACCTGTCTGAAAATGAGCTGATCAGATTTCGGCCACTTGATGATGTCATCACGATGTTTTTGTCTTGTGTAACCATTAGCCAATCAGCAACCAAGGTAACCCCCCCCCACCTTATCACCTGAATCTCCTCCTAGAGCACCATTGAGTTCTTTGTAACCAAATGTCTCTCAGAGGGGCGTGGGGAGGGGCTCCTTATTTTCATCTAAAGTAACAGACAGAGAATCAGCACTTTGGAAACAGGGCTGAAACAGAGGGGATTATGGGATGCTGCAATGATCTGTTTGTTTCAGCCAATCAGAGACAGGCTCTGATATATCTGAGACCTGATATATTGATGAGAACAGTATGATAGGGGACCTTTAAGTTCACCAGTGGGTATTTACTGTCGTATTTTATGTCGTAGGACAAAACGTTAAAAATCTCTTCAAAAACCATTGACTTCCACACCAGGGAAACAGGAAGATGCTGACTTTTTCTGGGTTTCATGACTCATTCCTGCACCACTCTATGGAATAAAAACCAAATGCCTGCCTAGATAACATGCTATGAATATCCACATTAAAGCAAGTCTTAAATAAAGACCTTTAGAGATCGCTGTGAGCCAGTTATAGCCGACACTGTATGTTGAACTGCTTTAGAAAATATATTTCCCGGGGGGGGGGGGGGAGAAGAACTTTATTTCTTAACTTATTTAAAAAGAGAGGATATGAAGTCCTCCAGTTCTCAAGTGTAATTATTATTGTTGCAGATTTAATTATTGGTTGTTACAACTGTTACTGTTATGAATGTTATTTTTAATAAAAAATGAAAATGTTTAACAAATACATCGTCTCTATTGTTGATTCTGGATGTGTGTGAGTGTTAATACGGTCATTGCATATGATTGCATGAGTCGTTTTAGAGAGAAGAATTTGTAATAATCCCATGTTACGTCCAAGATCTAGGGAAAAAGGGAAAGTAACATAGGGAGGCGTGTGGCGCAGTGGGTTGTGCGTTGGTGTGGGATCAGGGGGTCACAGGTTCCACTGCAGTCAGCATGTCGTTGTGTCCCTGAGACACTTCACCCCAAATTGCTCCGGGGATTGCCCACAGTATTGAGTATGTAAGTCGCTTTGGATAAAAGCGTCTAACAAGTGACACGTAATGTAAACAAAACCCCTCACTATGCAAGTGGAATAAAAACTAACAAAAATAGACTGTAAGAAACACAACTATGCAAAGTTAACACGTGGGTTTACCCGGTTGAGAGATATATCAATATTATATAATATAGATTCAGAGCTTTCTGACTGATATCCGTTTTTATACGTCTCGTCTGAAGGTGTGTGCAGGGAGCTCCAATCCTGATCTCTGATAGGTCTACAGGTGGGAGGGTTAGGGAGTCGGCAGCCAATGGCATCTGGGAAACAGTACAGCTGATATACATACAGGCAGCACACACACCACACACACACCACACACAACAACACCACACACACACACACACACACACACACACACACACACACACACACACACCACACACACACACACACACAACACACACACACACACACCACACACACACACACACACACACACAACACACACACACACACACATACTGTAGGAGGGTGAGTGGGAAGAGAGGAGGAGGCAGCGGCTGACAAAAAGCTGTTTAAAAATATTCAATATTTTAAAAAAGAAAGTCAAGTTAATTTGAACATTTTATAGAAAAAAGTTATAATATTTGGATAAAAAGTTGATAATATTTCGAGGTAAATAATGATTTTTCTGTGGAAAGAATCCTGAGAAGTCGAGCATTTCAGAGGAAAATATAAATTGTAATATTCCAGGAAAAGAAATCAAAAAATCCAAGCAAAAATGACATCTGGAGAAAAAAAAGGAAAATATTTTAGAATGTCAGATATAATAATAATAATAATAATAATAATACATTTTATTTATCAAGCGCTTTATCAGGTGCTCAAAGACGCTTTACAGAGATAACATATCTTATAAAAATAAGTTAAAAAGTCTAATCAAGGTTTCTGAGAAGTTTCTGTCTCCCAGGTTCGGTGCTTGTAAATATATTTTACAATATATAAAGTTGTAAAATGTAAAGGAAAAAACTCTTCTGGAGAAATCGGCCTTTAAAGTTTTATGTTCCTTCCTGTTGTACACACTGCAGGTGAACAGGGTAAAAACTGATAGATGTCACCATGAAACTTCCCCACTTCTTTACTGACGTTAACACAATTATCTTTTATATAACAAGTTTTCTGGTTATGTTTAAATATAGGTTTCCTTTACACTAGTCTGATAAAACAATGTATTTGCCTGTAGTGACTCCTCTTAAGTGTGTGTGCATGCTTCTGACTACATGCAACCACACACACACACACACACACACACACACACACACACACACACACACACACACACACACACACACACACACACACACCACACACACACACACACACACACACACACACACACACACACACACACACACACACACACACACACAACACACACACACACACACACACACACACACACACACACACACACACACACACACACACACACACACACACACACTCTCTCTCTCTCTTTGCCCTTCGACTGAATGTCCTGTCACGCAAAGCGAGGCAGGGTCAGCAGAAATGTCTGGTTGCTAAGGGAACCGTCAACAGAGCAGTATCATATGGTGAAAAAGAGACGTGGGGGACAGGGTGTCAGTGAAGGAATGGAGAGAAGATGAACAGGGGAGAAAAGACAGGAAGAAGGCCAGAGAGAGGAGACATCATGGTGAATATGACGGTAAAAATATTAGTCAAATGCAAAAAAGAGTACTATGAGAATCCATAACAGACTATGAAGATATTTGAAGGAGTAGAAGAGAATGTCAGGGCGTCATTTAAGAAAGAAAAGCCGTCTAAATGTCATTCTGTTGTGTAACGGGGCTTCCCTGCACAAATAATTCTGTCAGCAGATTCTCTTCTTTAAGAACCATGACTCAGTGTTTACTGCAGTCCTCGAGCTGCACACACACACACACACACACACAACACACACACACACACACACACACACACCACACCACACACACACACCACCCACACACACACCACACACCACACACACACACACACACACACACACACACCACACACACACACACACACACACACACACACACACAGAGAGAGGTACACACAGACTTTAAGACGGCCTAAAAATGACAACGCTGTGAATCAAAACCCCTTTTGTCACTTGAGAAAAGTCGGATTTCGATGCATTTCAACCTTCTTATAAATTTAACGGGATACTTTAAATGGATGGACGGTTATTCTCAATACTGTGATTGTACTCTGAGTATTTTTATACCATCACAAGTCATGCCACAGGGTTCTGACCCATATCCAGTATATAGCTCCTTATTGTGGAATCTGACACAAAGATAAACACTACAGTTACAGCAATGATATCACATTACATCTTATTTAGCAGACGCTTTCATCCAACATGACTTCAATCAAGCGCCTTCTACCAGTAAGATACACACTCAAAAGAGAAGAATCCTATAGGGACATTACCTTTAATTATCAAGCATGCATTGCCTTCATATGAAATGATGTTTTTTTAAGTGCTATACAGAAAGGAGAAGTGTTTTTAGTCTCTACTTTAAAGAGTCCTCTCTGCTGATGTTCAGGTGTATATCAGTATGTAGTGTCTCTACTTTAAAGAGTCCTCTCCTGCTGATGTTCAGGTGTATATCAGTATGTAGTGTCTCTACTTTAAAGAGTCCTCTTTTCAGGGCCTCTTAACAGCATAAGGTTTGGGAGAAGGTGATTTGTTCCTCTTGTGGATGGAGGGATTAGTGTTTGAGGAGTTAGATGAAGAGGTACATTTGTAAGAAGGTTGGATGACCTTCCACCATGAGTGGCTTGTATTGTGATTAGGTGTTCTTCCTTAATCTTTAAAAAGCATCCTTTATGTCTTAAACTAAAGGTATGGTGATCTTCCAAAACCAGTGACAGATCATTAAGTGTTTTTAAAGCATCACATTTAAACTAGAAGGGCATTAGGAGGCCACAGACCAACATGGTTGTTTCCATTAGTAAAACATTATGGGTACCCTTCCTGATTTGGATCCTTTCCAACATTTAATGGGTTCTCACTGAGTCAATCTTGTAGAGCAGTGCTTTCTGTGTTGGTCCCTGAAGGCATCACGGTCACATGACTTCACGTCACCACCGCTAAGCTAAATGGCTAATGTTGGGCTATAAAGGAACTACAGCGCGGTCACATGACTTCACGTCACCACCGCTAAGCTAAAGGAGGCTAATGTTGGGCTATAAAGGAACTACAGCACGGTCACATGACTTCACGTCACCACCGCTAAGCTAAAGGAGGCTAATGTTGGGCTATAAAGGAACTACAGCACGGTCACATGACTTCACGTCACCACCGCTAAGCTAAAGGAGGCTAATGTTGGGCTATAAAGGAACTACAGCACGGTCACATGACTTCACGTCACCACCGCTAAGCTAAAGGTGGCTAATGTTGGGCTATAAAGGAACTACAGCACGGTCACATGACTTCACGTCACCACCGCTAAGCTAAAGGTGGCTAATGTTGGGCTATAAAGGAACTACAGCACGGTCACATGACTTCACGTCACCACCGCTAAGCTAAAGGTGGCTAATGTTGGGCTATAAAGGAACTACAGCACGGTCACATGACTTCACGTCACCACCGCTAAGCTAAAGGTGGCTAATGTTGGGCGTGATGACGTTTAGTGGTAGCAACCTCTGTTTTTAAATTCACCAGTGGGGTATTTACTGACGTCGTTTAAGTCTTAAATTAAAACGTTAAAATCTCTTCAGCTTGAGTTAACCGCAGTCCTTATTTCAGGAGAACAACCCCAAGTCATTGACCCTCTTGTCTTTCACTCTCCTCTGTTGAAATGCTGTTTTGTGGTTTGACCAAATTCTCCAGAATATCAATTTTGCTGACCGAGGCTCCCTGTGGACTGAGGGAAAACACTGTTCCTCCGGAGTTTTGTTTACATCAAAGATCAGTTTTTCCTCCCTTATCAGGTTATCATTCCTGTAGAAATTATTTTCTGTCTGTTTCTCATCTCCTCATTTCCTTCTTCTGTTCTTTTTTGTTTCGTTCTTTCTTCTGTGTCCTCCTCACTTGTCTCCTTCTCTTCTTCTTCTGTCATCTTTTTCTGTCTCCTCGTCTCCTTCTTCTTCTTTGTGTCCTTCTTATCATCTCGGGAATAATGGGAGATGTTCTCATGTCCTTAATCACTTCATGTATTGATTGGTGAAGTGTGTTTTTATTTGAATGCACTGTGCACAAATTGTGGGAAAAAAGCTTGTTTTCAAAAAAATAAAAATAAATCTTCCTCTCCTTCTTCTGTCTTCGTCTTCTTTCTGTGTCCTTCTCATCTCCTTCTCGTGTCCTTCTTCTGCTTCTGTCTCGTGTCCTTCTTCTGTCTCCTTCTTATCTCCTTCTAGTGTCCTTTTCCTGTCTCCTTGTCGTCGTCTTTCTTCTCTTCTTTCTCTCTTCCTGTAAGTCATGACCCTGCAGGTGTCCAGCAGCCAACCAGCATCCAGGTGTGAACCAACCGATGAGGGTGAGCCAAAGTTCAGCCAGGTCACCGAGGTGTGTGTTGTGTGTGTGTGTGTGTGTGTGTGTGTGTGTGTGTGTGTGTGTGTGTGTGTGTGTGTGTGGTGTGTGTGTGTGTGTGTGTGGCTGCCTGCCATACCTGCGGGTTCCCCCTGACGAGTGTGTGTGAGTGTGTCCGTGTGTTGTGAAACAAATGGAGTGTGTGTCCTCTGGCACCGTGTCGCTGTTAATGAGCTGTGAGCTGGCAGCCAATCACAGTGGCCGACAGCCTCCGAGCTCACACTGTAGCGACGAGTGTAAACAGTGCGGTGGCTCCGCCTACATTTGACGCACACCTGACAAACACACACACACACAGACACACACACACATACACACACACACACACACACACACACACACACACACACACACACACACACACACACACAGACACACACACACACACACACACACTCACACTCAAGAAGCGAGGTCACGGTGGTTAGGGCACAGTTTTAGCAGATAAACACACACAGATGTTTACATGCAGACACTCTCTCTCAGACACACCTTCCTGACTCACCACTGTGTGTGAGTATGTGTGTCTGTGTGTGTGTGTGTGTGTGTGTGTGTGTGTGTGTGTGTGTGTGTGTGTGTGTTGTCAATCCCTTTCACCTGAGGGGAGACGCAATATGATTCCTGAGAATGACTCACTGTGAGCTAACGCTAACTGAACGTGCAACACATCTTATTAACATTGTTTTCATATGCATCACACATTCCTGTCTTAACAGCAGTTTGAACAGCAGGGTTAAAAAAACTATCGCAAAACAACGAGCAGTGAAGAGGAAGAACATCAAGGTAAGACTTCTATTAAAGTTACAAATGTATAGTTTGAGTTGAGAGCAACAAGCACATTTCTTTAGGGGTGTGAAAAACGTTGGCACTTCACATCAATCTCAAGATTCAAGGGTTGTATTATCATGTGCTCAGCAGCTACAGTGAAGAAATGACAATGAAAATCTTCGGACATGAGCTCCTCCTACAATGCAACATATTATATAAAGGACATAAGACAACAAATGAACAATACAAATAATATTTGAAAA
Organism: Dissostichus mawsoni; assembly: GCA_011823955.1. Taxonomy (NCBI): domain Eukaryota; kingdom Metazoa; phylum Chordata; class Actinopteri; order Perciformes; family Nototheniidae; genus Dissostichus; species Dissostichus mawsoni. Next base: position 35,189,520 of record JAAKFY010000009.1, read on the forward strand.
TAAAAATTGTGCAAATGACACTGAGACATTCTAAAGATGCAACCAGATGAATGCTTTGTGTTGCACTTAACAGTTCAGGTGTTTAATAGACTTATGGCCTGTGAGATAAAACTGTCCCTGAGTCTGGGAGCAAGTGTGTGTGTGTGTGTGTGTGTGTGTGTGTGTGTGTGTGTGTGTGTGTGTGTGTGTGTGTGTGTGTGTGTGTGTGTGTGTGTGTGTTGTTGCTGGGGTGATGGGGTTCTTTGATATCTTCACTTAGGTAAATGAAAGAATGATTGGGAATGGGTATCATCAGCATGTAGTCGGAGTGTGTGACCTGACCAAAATATGTTTGTCTCTTTGGAAAAGTTTAGTCACATGAGTTCAGATTTAGTTAATTTGTTGAACAGACTTCGTCTTTGCTGGAGTCAGAGATGTTAGTTTCCCTCTTATTGTTTCAAATATGATCTGTCTGTCCCGAGGGGAAGTGAATCTCCATCACTTCGTTCGTTTCACTCTCTGGAGGAAAACCCCAACATGACCACCCACCCACTGTCACCACACACACACACACACACACACACACACACACCACACACACACACACACACACACACACACACACACACACACACACACACACACACACACACACACACACACACACACACACACACACACACACACACACACAATAGTGTTGTGATGTGGCGAGGGTGTGTTTGGTCTCCCTGGTGTTTGCTTGTGGCTCCATGGTCGGCCTCGTCTAACCCACGCTTTGTCCTCAGTGCAACCTCTGTCACACACACACACACCACACACACACCACACACACACACACACACACACACACACACAACACACACACACACACACACACACACACACACACACACACACACACAGGACACACACACACACACACACACACACACACACACACACACACACACACACACATACAACACACACACACCACACTGGACACACACACACACACACACACACACACACACAACACACACACACACACACACACACACACACTGGACACACACACACTTGCTCCCAGACTCAGGGACAGTTTCATCCCACAGGCCATACGATTATTAAACACTGAACGTTTTAAAGAACATCCATATGCGTCTTGCAAATTGTTTATCTTATATCATTCCATGTACTTGTATATAGACTATTCTTGCACTATTTCTATTGTATTTGCATTAACCTGCACATCTCCAAACATTCTCTTGTACTATTTTATCTGTTCTATGTCCTCTATATAGATTCATGTTGCTCTGTTGGAGGAGGACTTCAGTTTGTCATTGCCATATCTACACTGTAGCTGCTGAGCACATGGTGAGAAAGACTTGAATCTTGCTCACACATTATTCTGAACACACACTTGCAAGTTTGACTCTCAATAAGACGACTACAAATCAGGGCTTCTGCTTTGGACGCATTCTCAGAAGATAGATGTGAATGTAGAGATCTGTTGTGTTTATCTTTTTAAATCTGCATGATTGCATTTCTAAGTTTGTCAAACTATGAATGGATTTCCCCAAAATATCAAAATACTGTCCCTCTTTAAAATGCTTCAAAACATGCCTGAAAGATAATAAATCTGCTGTTTAAAAACCTCTTTTTCAATATATTAACACATGCTGAAATCACTTTCCTTTATTGTTTCCACCCAGTGTTATTTTATTGTATATGTTGTTTGCAATCATTATTGAGGTCAAGCTATTGTTTGTATATTGATCTTGTGTTTCATATTAAATTCAGATTTTTTAACATTATTTAGGCTCCGAAAGATCCCAGTGTGTTTCTGCCTCTTCCTGCACCGTTTAAAATATACAACAGCCTTGGAAACAAGCAAACAAATCAATAACAGCTTCTGAACGTGTCTTTACATTTGGGCATTCAGGAGGATTTGTTTCCAATTAAGCCTCACAGCAGTCAAAGTCCAAATCAAGTCTCAAGTCAATAATCGATGTGACTTCAGATCTGATGATAGTGCTAACCCCAAACGTTCTTCTGCAGAAAAAACCCTATCAAATGACTTCACTTATAAAACATGTCCCAACATAAATGATCAGATCCTCCCAAAACACACAAGACGTGTCCTTCTAGATCCAAACACAATAGCTGGGACTCGGTCTTCCTGCACAACTTCCTGTTATGATCTGACAGAGCTGAAGTCATAAAGACTGCACTGTGCGTCTGAATGAGAAACTCAACAGTTAAATATCTCCCCTTAAAACACATCACTTTCTACATTTCTGGATTCTTCATTCTGAGCTGTGGGTTGTGTAACACAGGGTTAATGTTTTTCTCAAACTTCTGAATTTCTTTCACAAAATTATGAGATTTTTGAGCATTCAGATTGTTTTGCTAAATTCTGACTTATTCTCACTTTTTAAGAGACTGACATTTTTTATTTTTTTGTATTTTTTCTAAAAATGTTGAATTTTTTTTAATCACAGTTTTCCTCAGAATTCTGACATTTTTCAAAATTCTGGCTTTTTTTCTCAAAGTTTGGACCATTTTAGAATTGTGAGTTTTTTTCTAAAGAATTCTGACCTTTTTCAGAATTCTGTCATTGTATCGACTTCAGATTTCTATCCAAACATTCGAATTATTTCTCAAATGTGTAATTTTTCAAACTCTGATTTTTATATAAAAATTCTGACTTTTTTCACAAATGTTGACTTTTCTCATAATTCTGACCCTTTCTCAGATTTCCCATGTGACCCTAAAGGTCTCTACACACCAACCTGAGACCAAAGAACGCGTACCGAAGGCGTCCCGACTTTTACGTCAGCTACGTCGGGCTTCGTTGGCTTCGTCGGATAAAGCCGCCCGCCTACGAACACACCGCAAATACTTCAGCCGACGAGTGGCAATAACTCTCCTTACCAGCAGGCGGCGGTAGTGTGTATTCGTCATTCAAAAGAGGCAACAACCGGAAGACAGACTGCGTTTTATACACCGAGAGAAGAAGAACAGACTTAGTAATATAAACAGTTGATCAGTTGGTCTTCACTTTCTTCATTCCATGCCGTCATGATAAAAAAGAAACTCTTGCGTCCGGGTGAGATGAAAATGAGGAAGATTAGCCGTCTGTGTGTGCCTTCTTATCGTTTGTTTTGGTCCCTCACTTCCGCTTCACTTCTGATGCACTGATTCGCTAAGCTGAACAGCCAATCAGAGTGATTCATTTTTCCCGACGTTCTTTGGCCTCCCGCCGCCGATTCAACATGTTGAATCGGCGGCGGGAGGAGGCGGGAGGGTTGAAAATGTGCCGTAAAGAGACGACACACCAACCTGAGTAGTGCGATGTGAATGCCCGACTGCCTCTGACGGCTTCGGACGGCCTCTGACTCCCAAAGTCGGGCCGGTGTGTAGAGGCCTTAATGGTACGTCCACACGGCAGCGTGCGTTGAAGCTTGCCGGTGGGCGTGTCTGGCGTGCGACCAACAACCAATCACATTAATCTCCGCCCCAGACACACAACCACGCATTGGCTAGCGTTTGTACTGGCATATGATTTGATTGGCTGGCGTTTCCGTCGACGCTTGAAAAGTTGAACTTTTCTCAACTTTCGAAGCGAGCAACGGAGGCAAAGCGACGCGAAATTCAAAGTGAATGGGAAGCGTCTCCGCCGAAGCACGCGACGCTGCCGTGTGGACGTACCGTAATCTCCCGTACAGCAACACTTGTTCAGAGAGAAAATATCATTTTATTTCAAATCTATACTTAACGCTCAAAGTTAAATCTCTCCCCCAAAACACACTTTCTGCACAATTTCTGGATTCTTCATTCTGAGCTGTTTAAAGCAGATGTTAAAGTCTTATTTTGTACCTGTTTATATAAAAGCAATGCGGAAAGGCAGCGTAGGATTGTTTTCAGAATTCTGCATTTTTCTAAAATGTTAATTTTTTTCTCAGAAGTAACTTTTTTTTGCAGATTTATTACTTTTTTCTAAAATGTTTCCTAAATTTAGATTCTTTTTCAGAATTCTGGCATTATTTCGAGTTCATGACTTCTTTCCCAATTTTTTTCCCCCAAAAATATGACTTTTTTCAAATCACATTTTT
>JAAKFY010000009.1:35198598-35261098 GCA_011823955.1 Dissostichus mawsoni
TGCATAAGAGAAGTATTTTCCAGCTCCCGAGACAGGAAGTGCTACCTTAGCGACGCGGGGAAAAACACAGGAAGTACAAACGCCGTGCTTTAAATTCTTCCAGCAGTGATGTAGAGAGACAGAGAACAATGAGTCACACACAGCTTCAGCAGAAACACACAGAACAGATGGCCAGACACACACACAAGGTCAATGATGAGGCAGTGGAGAGAAAAGACATTCACGGAGAACAGATCTCAGTCCTGTCTCTCAGAATATATAAAACCAACGACAAATACATGCAGAAATATGTGGACTAAGGTCAAACTAAAAGTCAACATTTCTTGGTTAATAGTACCGGTGCCAGTGGCGAGCCGTGACTTTTATACCTAGGCCCTCTGACCCCCCCCCTTCCCTCGAAAAAAAAGAAGAGTTATTATGTCTCAGCGTATACTTCAGCGGAATATCAAAACAACGGCCCGGGGCGCCAAACGCATCAATGACAGCGACCCTCTACCACACAGAACAACACCATTTATATAAACACCTATCATGACAGGGCACCCACAGCCAAGTTACAATTCCAAATGAATGAAGTCGGCACGGCGGCCCACATTGAACATGACTCAGGCCTACCTTTGATGATCAGATCACTGAAACACGAAGTCCATCCTCCTGTCCTTCTGGATGAAGCACTTGATGGCGGGTCATGCAGCTGATCCTTTGCCACTCCAGTTTATCATTGGAACTCAATCTTGAAAATGACTCGGTTAATAATTCGCAACGATGTCCTCACTATCACTGACACGAGCCATCATGAGCGAACTGATGCTAATCATAAATCTATCGATCATAAATCTATCGATTAGATTTATGATTCGAAAATTATAAAAGTAGGGCAGACATGTGGATATTATCCGGCTGAACAAAACGTGCATTTATCAACAGGTTCGTTTTCCACAGACCTTATTTCGAGCTATTTTCCAAAATCCTATGGAGAAAAATCCCATTGCTTTGTTGTCGAGGGAACCAGCAGCTTACTTCCTGGTTTTAGGACGCGTCGCTGCACCACTTGCATAGACTTCACAGCGGGCGGAACTTGTCATAAAGTCCGTGAAAATAAAGCCCACCCATTTAGAGGGAGGATATGATTGGTCAATTGTACTGTCACTTGACATTACTCTCTCGTTGAGTTACGATAGCTGGCCCTCTGTGAGTTTACAGAGGGACCAACAAGCTCTCCCGTCTTCACAGTCACTGCAGAGACGGCATTTAACCCTTCACATTCCAACAGAAACTGAACAGGCAGCTGTCCCCCCCCCCCCACTGTAGAGCCTTGCCCCCCCAGCTGCCCCTAACTTTTTTGTCCCTGAAACTGTACTTGTAGAAACAAACCTACTCTCTGTCCCGAGCTTCTCAGCAACGAAAAAGCAGTTCATTCATTAAAAGTGATCATTTTAAATATCATCTTAGGCCCGTTAAAATCGTCTACGGCCCTGCATAAACTGCGGAGCGGCGTTCACAGACCGGCTCACAGAGGACAGCTGTCCCAGCACCTGAAGGGGATCAGATTCCCCTGGGAGCATCTCCCCTTCCACTAGTTTAGCTTTTACTAAAGACGAGAGCTTGAAACAAAATATTAATAAACGCTGCTGTTTGAATCGATAGCGTTTAACAGACGGTCGCTGTTTGGGGCGTTACGTACAAAATACTACGCAGACAGCGCTAGCTGGGAGATCGATCACTTTATTTGCTAAACTATGCGGTACTATTAAATCCACGTAAATTACACATCACAGCAATGAGGCCAGATAAATTAAACCAGGACACATCCTTTACCCTCAAACTGGGTCTGAACACAGCTGCCTGCGTGCGCTTGATCAATACTTTCTGATGTTATATTTATTATATGCTACTTATCAGCTACATGGCCCTGACGTGTGAAGTTAGACACACATTTGTACCAGAGCTTTTCACACGTATAGACTCTTGCAGGCCAAGTAGCTGGAGTGATTCAACAAACAAAAAGACATATCTGAGAAGTGATCAGGACGAACAGAAAGAGGGAAAGAAAAGAGAGATGAAGAGACCAGGAGGTCAGAGCAGGAGGAAGAGGAGGAGATGAAGAGAGCAGGAGGGTCAGAGCAGGAGGAAGAGGAGGAGATGAAGAGACCAGGAGGGTCAGAGCAGGAGGAAGCCGGAGGAGATGAAGAACCAGGAGGGTCAGAGCAGGAGGAAGCCAGGAGGAGATGAGAGACCGGAGGGTCAGAGCAGGAGGAAGAGGAGGAGATGAAGAGACCAGGAGGTCAGCAGAGGAAGAGAGGAGATGAAGAGACCAGGAGGGTCAGAGCAGGAGGAAGAGGAGAGATGAAGAGACCAGGAGGGTCAGAGCAGGAGGAAGAGGAGGAGATGAAGAGAGCAGGAGGGTCAGAGCAGGAGGAAGAGGAGGAGATGAAGAGACCAGGAGGGTCAGAGCAGGAGGAAGAGGAGGAGATGAAGAGAGCAGGAGGGTCAGAGCAGGAGGAAGCCAGGAGGAGATGAAGACCAGGAGGGTCAGAGCAGGAGGAAGAGGAGGAGATGAAGAGACCAGGAGGGTCAGAGCAGGAGGAAGGAGGAGATGAAGAGACCAGGAGGGTCAGAGAGCAGGAGGAAGAGGAGGAGATGAAGAGACCAGGAGGGTCAGAGCAGGAGGAAGAGGAGGAGATGAAGAGAGCAGGAGGGTCAGAGCAGGAGGAAGAGGAGGAGATGAAGAGACCAGGAGGGTCAGAGCAGGAGCAAGAGTAGGAGATGAAGAGAGCAGGAGGGTCAGAGCAGGAGGAAGAGGAGGAGATGAAGAGACCAGGAGGGTCAGAGCAGGAGCAAGAGGAGGATATGAAGAGACCAGGAGGGTCAGAGCAGGAGGAAGAGGAGGAGATGAAGAGACCAGGAGGGTCAGAGAGCAGGAGGAAGAGGAGGAGAATGAAGAGAGCAGGAGGATCAGAGCAGGAGGAAGAGGAGGAGATGAAGAGCCAGGAGGGTCAGAGCAGGAGGAAGAGGAGGAGATGAAGAGACCAGGAGGGTCAGCAGGAGGAAGAGGAGGAGATGAAGACATTAGTGAAGAAGAAGACATGTATGTGAGGAATAGAGATGAAGTGTCAGAAAGAGGGACAGAGGCAGGGATCAGGAGGCAGAGGAGACTCCAGCTGGACCACATGGTATGTTCTTATTCTCCGTACATATTCCATCACAGCAGCTCAATCTAGCAGCTCTTAGTATCACACATATTGAAATGTGTTGCTGCACAGGTCACCTGTAGCTCTCTGAGAGATGGGTGATGTCATCTGTGTACTTAATTATAACTAAGTACTCTGACTGTACTCACAGTAAACAGAGTTCCAGGGTATCCTGAGTACTTTCTGCTGTTTTATACTATATGTTAGATGTTTGTCTGAACACCTTGTTTCTCTGTTAGGCCATGATTAACAATACATAGGTTATACAGTATAAAATACCGCGTACTGTCGGCCCTCCATGCCACCCTGACCTCTTGCCCCCCTTTGCCACCCCATGTACAATGTTCTAGAACCCCCACTGATGCAGACCAGGGGACACTAAAGGGTGTCCAGCTTATAATCCTGAACGTCACCAAGCGCTCCGGTCCCAGCGCTCCAGTCTCCGTGTCCCCTGGTCTCCCAGCTGTGTGCATCACTCTTTAGTGTCCCCTGGTCTCCCAGCTGTGCGTCACTTTTTAGTGTCCCCTGGTCTCCCAGCTGTGCGTCACTTTTTAGTGTCCCTTGGTCTCCCAGCTGTGTGCATCACTCTTTAGTGTCCCTGGTCTCCCAGCTGTGTGCGTCACTTTTTAGTGTCCCCTGGTCTCCCAGCTGTGTGCGTCACTCTTTAGTGTCCCCTGGTCTCCCAGCTGTGCGCGTCACTCTTTAGTGTCCCCTGGTCTCCCAGCTGTGTGCGTCACTCTTTAGTGTCCCCTGGTCTCCCAGCTGTGTGCGTCACTCTTAGTGTCCCCTGGTCTCCCAGCTGTGTGCGTCACTCTTTAGTGTCCCCTGTCTCCCAGCTGTGTGCGTCACTCTTTAGTGTCCCCTGGTCTCCGTTGTGTTTTGAGCTTCTTCAGCGTTTGGTTTCTGCAGCTTTCAGTAAACGCTGCATGTCTCCTCAAGTTGCTGAATGTTCTCTAAATGCTGCACGTGTTGCTGGAGATGTTTCTTCATGTGTACAGGGGAACATTTGGGTTTTTATATTTGCATTCTTTCTGAAACTGCAGCGAGTTTGCATAACATTTCCATTCGCAGTATACAGTAGAACATACATACATATATTACATACATATGTACCTGATGTACTTATATGATTCTGTTTTCTTCAAGTTTGTATCTTGTTGGTCGAATGCACTTATTAAGTCGCTTTGGATAAAAGCGTCAGCTAAATGCAATGTAATGTAATGTAACATATATTTAGCTGTTTTCTCTCTGTCACCTTCCTGCTCCACATTATCCTCACTTTGCACTTTAAAACTCTTTGAGAAAGTTTTGCTTCTTAGCTTCCTCCCTGTACCTGCATCCCTCCCTCCTTCTTCCTCTTTCTCCCCCCCCTCCCCTCCTGACAGTTTGATCTATGAGGACATTATCTTTCCATATCTATCCGTCCCATAATCGTTTCCCTCACCTCACCCCGCTCCTCTGGAGAATATTAATCAGCTTTCAGACAAGTCTAATCACTGCTCTGCGGCTAAAACTGGAGCTGCAGTCCATCAGCGCACATACACACACACACACACACACACACACACACACACACACACACACACACACACACACACACACACACACACAACACACACACACACACACACACACACACACACACACACACACACACACCACACCACACACAACACACACACACACACTACAGTTTCAAATTAGCCTCTCCCTCTGCGTTCACGTAAATCATAGAATGAAAGCTCTGCAGGGAAAGAGCTTTTAGCCAAACAAGCTGTAATCTTTCAGATCTTCACAAGAGTTTTACTGTCACAGAAACATCATATAAGTCAGTTTTATCACTCATTTAGAAACACGTGTAAGACACTGAAGATGATATAATGGCTGACAGATATCCTCTAGGGCTTCAGAGTAGGTTTGAGGAATGCTTTTGTGTTAGGATTTTTATTTTAGTATCTAGGTTTCAAATGTCTTATTCTTTTCAAAGCTTTAAAAGGCTTTGTCGCAAATTACCCACCAACACATCAGGTGGTGAAAGTGTAAGAAAGGCTGTCTTTAATGGGCACAGGATGACACATGTGGACGGCTGAGGATAAGAACAGTTATTGTTCAGAACACAGCAGAGTCCCTGTTGTCTGATGGTTTGGAGGATGTTCGTCATGATACTCACTGAATACGTTCTGTTCATCTTTACCTATCTATCCAGTGCTGTGTCCACACTGAGGGCGATTACATCTAAAGCTCCTAAATCTGAACAATGCAAGGACACAATGACTGTTTAAATGTCACCAAAAGTCATGAACGACATATTAAGCCAAGAAAGAGGGAAACAGATATTTCATTTAACATCACTGGAGACTATACTGTATGTAAAAGACCCGTTAACCTACATCTGACCTGGGTGTTGACTCTGTGTTTAACTTGAGGATTGGTGCACAAAAGACTGTCTCATTTGTGTCTTGAAAAGATTCAAGGTTTTTTTCAAGATTCAAGATTATGTTTATGTTTATTTAGGATGCCCATTAGCTTTTGGTCTTGACAAAAGCTACTCTTCCTGGGGTCTGACACTTAAAACAATACAACAACATTCAAGACATAAGTCCTGACATCATCAACAATCTCATCCACTTTCAACATCAAACTCAGCCGAGGATGAGTGCACAAGACACCCACCAGTACAAAGCATGACATACAATTAAATTAGGGTTCACAGCTCACAAGATTCAAGGGTGTTATTGTCACAATGCTCAGTAGCTAACGTGTAGTTATGTCAATCTTAAAAGAAATCTTAAGTCCTACATAAGACATAATAACAAAATAAATTATTATTTTTAAAGTGCAAAATGAAACAGAGATATTAGAATGAAATATGCAGGTTATGTTGCAGTGCAGATGAAGTGAACTATATACATGTCAGAAAGATACAATAAACTAAATAATGCAGAGAATGTTGAAAGTCACCAAGTAAATGCAGGAGTTGGAGAGGAGCTAGAGGCTTCCTAAATAAATGCTTTCCTCAAATATATAGGTGTTTTTTTTTTTACCAAAATGTAATATTTAAGATATGCTTCATGTGGTTCGTTTAAATCAGCTTGTGAAGGTCTTTATCACGTTTTTTCTGTACATCTGAATACTGATTGTTGATTCCTCCGAGACTAATTCAGGCCAAAATAAATGTAATATAAACTTGACTTGACGACACAGCAAGCCAGCGGATGTTTGCTCTCTAAATTGTTGCAGGAACTTCAATCAGGAGAGACGGTTTTGATAAGAATACATATTTATTGCCAGGAATACAAAATGAATGTAATGGAGTTTTGGCGATTAAGCCCCGTTGTGCAAGAGTATCATTCGGGAGGGGAGAACCGTTCCGATGAAACCCCCCGGGGTCTAGACACTGGTGGTGGTGAATGGATGATGGGGTCGGTCTGAAGGGGAGTGGGCTTAGCTTGACCCTGGTGGTGGTGAATGGATGGTTGGGGTCGGTCTGAAGGGGAGTGGCTTAGCTTGACCCTGGTGGTGGTGAATGGATAGTTGGGTTTGGTCTGAAGGGGAGTGGCTTAGCTTGACCCTGGTGGTGGTGAAGGATAGGTTGGGTTCGGTGTGAAGGGGAGTGGCTTAGCTTGACCCTGGTGGTGGTGAAGGATGTTGGGTCGGTCTGAAGGGGAGTGGCTTAGCTTGACCCTGGTGGTGGTGAATGGATGATGGGGTCGGTCTGAAGGGGAGTGGCTTAGCTTGACCCTGGTGGTGGTGAATGGATAGTGGGATCGGTCTGAAGGGGAGGGGCTTAGCTTGACCCTGGTGTGGTGAAGGATAGTGGGTTTGGTCTGAAGGGGAGTGGCTTAGCTTGACCCTGGTGGTGGTGAATGGATAGTGGGTCGGTCTGAAGGGGAGGCTTAGCTTGACCCTGGTGGTGGTGAATGGATAGTTGGGGTCGGTCTGAAGGGGAGTGGCTTAGCTTGACCCTGGTGGTGGTGAATGGATGTGGGGTCGGTCTGAAGGGGAGGCTTAGCTTGACCCTGGTGATGGTGAATGGTAGTGGGTCGGTCTGAAGGGGAGGGCTTAGCTTGACCCTGGTGATGGTGAATGGATGTGGGTTCGGTCTGAAGGGGAGTGGCTTAGCTTGACCCTGGTGATGGTGAATATAGTGGGTCGGTCTGAAGGGGAGTGGGCTTAGCTTGACCCTGGTGGTGGTGAATGGTTGAGTTCGGTCTGAAGGGGAGTGGCTTAGCTTGACCCTGGTGGTGGTGAATGGCTATGTTGGGGTCGGTCTGAAGGGGAGTGGCTTAGCTTGACCCTGGTGGTGGTGAATATAGTTGGGTTCGGTCTGAAGGGGAGTGGCTTAGCTTGACCCTGGTGGTGGTGAATAGTTGGGTTCGGTCTGAAGGGGAGTGGCTTAGCTTGACCCTGGTGGTGGTGAATGGCTGTTGGGTTGGTCTGAAGGGGAGTGGCTTAGCTTGACCCTGGTGGTGGTGAATGGATGGTTGGGTCGGTCTGAAGGGGAGGGGCTTAGCTTGACCCTGGTGGTGGTGAATATAGTTGGGTTCGGTCTGAAGGGGAGGGGCTTAGCTTGACCCTGGTGGTGGTGAATGGCTAGTTGGGTTCGGTCTGAGGGGAGGGGCTTAGCTTGACCCTGGTGGTGGTGAATGGACCCTGGTGGTGGTGAATGGTGCTGGACTGCTCACTGCAGTCCCTGATGGGAGGAGGTGAAGAGCTGCAGCTGGACTGCAGTGAGCAGAAATATGTTCATAAGGATGAATTCATGCTGCTCTGAATGCCAAATGAAGCTCAAATACAAAGAAGTGTACCAGAACTGACAGTAAGGATGCATTTAAACTGTATTTAAATTATGTATCTTTAAGGTGTTAACAAATATAACTTCTAACTTCTGTAAACATAAACATTTTGGCTCAAACTGCATTAAGATCTGCACATTTTTTACATCTCAACTGTACTGTCTGACCTTTTTAATTAAATATATAATCATTTCTCAGCTACTTGATATCTTAGAGTACACACACTGTCAGTATCCATCCAAACATCAAGCCAGTTTCATCCCATAAATCTCTCTGATGCACATTTAGATCCAAGTGTCAGAAGGGGAAAGGGCAGCAGATGAAAGAATATGGAGTTTTTCTCCTTCAACAGACCTCTTTTCTTCCAGAGAGATCGGATTATGAATGGCTGCCTCGAGGAGGAGGAGGAGGAGGAGGAGAGGAAGATCAGACGCTGAGGAATGTCGGCCATCAGCAGCAAACACATGAAACTGATGCGTGTGTGTGTGTGTGTGTGCGTATGTGTGTGTGTGAACATGTACCCATAAACAGGCTGAAAGGGAGTGATGCAATATCATAAAGCATGCACAGAAACATGCTTGTATCTGTGCATGCTTTAAATATGCTTTGCTTTATATCATGTGCAATAATAACATGTGCAATTACGTACGTGTCACTACTGTACAATACCGCTTTTTAAACTCATTATATGTGCATCTTTATTTCTTGTAGTTTGTTGTTTAATTTGCTTGAAAAACAAAGACTTATCTTGTCCTATGCATGCTTTATATGGTCGTGCATCCCACTGCACGCACGCAAGGTGAGGACGCAGGGAGGGGATGTAGCGTGAGGTGGGATGTTATGGAAAGATAAAGGATGAGGGGTTACGTGAGGAAGTGTGTGTGTGTGTGTGTGTGTGGGGCTATAAATCCCAAGGGGGACTGCGGCAGACAGCTGTTTCTCACTCGTCCAGATGTCAGCGGAGAAAGAGACGGGGAGACATGCACAGACCTATATTGTACACATCAAAGACAGTAGATCCACACACACACGCACACACTACAGATGGTGTTAGGGCTCGTTGACTGCATCAGAAAAAGCTTGGAAATATGTCCTCACAGCAGAGTTTGTTTAGCAGACAGTCGGAGGCTGCAGTGACACAATCTGAGTTACTTCTTTTCCATTAAGTTTAGTTCAGAGCTGCAAACCAGTGTGTGTTTGCACTGCAGGGGGCAGGTTCAAGGACCAAATATTAACTTGAGAACCAACTCATGGGGTTTATATTAGCAGCTCTTGGTTTACTTGTATCCTCTTTAACATGAATATATAATATCCTGTTTTATATTTTGCGACCGTACATTTGTATTTCAACATGTATATGTTCTCCTTTTTTTAATGTTATTTTATTTCTATTGAGATGTTTACATTTGGGAATGTTTATTTCTAGTCTTTACATTTTGATTGTACAATGCCTTGTCTTTTTATGCTGCTGCAACGCAAACATTTCCCAAATTGGGATCAATAACGTCTTATCTAATCGTATCTTATGAAGAGTCGGTGGTTTGGGAGATAGAAATGTGATCTTAAGTAAACCAGTTTTTCTAAGTAACTGTTTATATGGGACCTGCGTGTCGGTGTGTTTTATTTGAAGTGTTTAAAGTGTCTGAAAGAGGATCCTCCTCACATCCGAGGAGCTGGAGATACGGGCTGAACACACTCTGAAGGAAACCCTAAAGACTGTGTGTCTGTTTCCATCTGCAGGAGGCTTTAAAGTGAAAGTGGAGCCTTCTCTGTTTATGTTCTACGGGTGCACACACTCTCACACACACACACACACCAGCATCTAACCATGCATCTGTCAGTGTGAATGTTAATGTGGTGTAACACAGCTGCATGTAGAGAGACACACACCAACATGGAGGTGAGAGTGGAAGTCATGCTCTACGACCGATATCTGACCTTTTTAAAGAGCTTGTAAAACGTGTTATATTCGAGATTAAAGACAGAAAATGTCTCATATCTTAATGTGTGCATAAGATAAATGTGTCTGTTGATTGTGTAGGATATACATATTTTTATATTTCTATTTTGTATTCCTCAGGATTGTGGGAAACGGTATTTCGATCTCTCTGTCTGTACACACAAACTGAATGATTGGCAATAAAGTTGACTTTGAGAAAATAGTCCCTTTTGTTTCGTTCTGTTCTGACATCAAGATTGTGTTTCTCTGCATGTGTGTTCTTCCCACATAATATCCGCCGCTACCTTTGTACTTTGATTCCAACTTTGTCTGTTTTGTTTCCAAAAATGTAATGGGTTGAGAAAAGATGACTCACGTTCCTCTCCTTGTTGCTAAAGAAAGATAGCTTTAACATTTATGAATCCAAGTGTGATTATAAAACTAGAATTTTGACAGTTTATAAAACTCTGACAAGGGTGCTGACATTTAGAAAACTACCAGACCCACTGAGCGAACATTCGCTGACTTTTCCATCACACACCAAACAGCTGCATCGTAGGTCAATGAAGGAAGTTGTGCATTCAGCTGTGTCACTTTGAAATAAACTGCAGAAACCAAATCAATCACATCACGTTGGGGGGTGCAGATGATCCCCCGCCCCCAAACAACTCTGGAGGTGTGAGTCCTTCAGAAGTTTATCCATCAAGGGCAGACCCTCTCTCTTCAAACAGACCCTAATTACAGTTTGGACCGCCATGAAACAGCTTCCGCTCCGACATCAGACGCAAAGTCACTGAAGTACAAAAGGCTTTCATTTTCTCTTTTGTTTTCAGAGGCCAGCGCAGCAGAACGAGCTGAGGAAAGATAACGGGATTTAAAGAGAGGAAGAGGAAGAGGAGGAGGAGGGGACAATAGTGGAGACAAAAATGGCCGAGCGAGACAAGAATGAACCAAAAATGGAAACATGATAAGAATAATGAAGTAAAGAAAAGACACACACACACACGTTGAAATGCCGTTGAGTTTGGATGAAGTGCTGAGAGACGGAGTAGATCAAAACAATGACACACAAAGAGATAATTCACAAGCGTTATGAGCAAATTCTCCAAGTTTCCAGACTACAAAACAGAACATCTTAGTCATGCATTGTGTGTGTGTGTGTGTCTTTGCAGGGGCTTTTCCTAATTGTTTTGTTTCTCTCGTTATCAACAATGGAGTATTATGTGTTCAGGAGACTGACACACACACAGTCATGTCTGAGTACTACTCAAAATGTGTGTGTGTGTGTGTGTGTTGGATATTTTTGGGCAGGTTATTCTGTTGACAGCAACAGTGATAAGTTTATTTCTATGCATGCGTGTGTGTGACAAAGATATTTAGGATACGTGTGTGAGTGTGTTCCTGTTTGTCAGAAGGTTGGACAGAGAGTTTATACATGTCCTGTGTGTGTGTGTGTGTGTGCGTATGTGGAGAAATGTCTGTGTGTTTATGGGTGTGTTTTCCTACATGTGTGTTCCTCCCACATAATATCCGCCACTACCTTTGTACTTCGATTCTTAATTTGTCTCTCTTTTGTCTCCAAAAATGTAATGGGTTGAGAAAAGATGACTAATGTCCGTCTCCTCGTTGCTAAAGAAAGTTAACTTTATGAATCCAAGTGTGAATATACATGTAACATGTTGACAGTTAATAACTCTCACTGCCAGAAGACAAAGGTGCTGACATTTATAAAAACAGCCAGAGCCACTCAGCTAACAAACGCCAGCTGTTTAACTAGTGAATGTTAACAATTTAGCTAACAGACTTTATCCATTTAGCCACAAAACATTAGCCATGTATCTGTCTGTAAATCAGGCCAGCATTGCTATCTATCTACCTTGTTAGCTAGCTCACATTAACTAAACAGCTAACAAGCTAGCTAGCTAGCATGCGTCACTATCTATACCTTTGTAGCGACCCTGCATAGGGTGCGGGGTGTGTCACTCAAGCGTCCCCCGTCTCTTTGCCAATCACAGAACTGCACAGTAATGCTGTTCGGTGTGCGGTCCTGTGGTTGGGGGAGCAGAGGGGGGAGGGCGGGGAGCAGAGGGGGAGGGCGGGGAGCAGAGGGGGGAGGGCTGGGGAAAGTCGTGACGTTGACCCTGCGTGTGTCTGTGAGTGGGAGAGTGGAGTACGATGTGAGATTAACCTGTAACCTGAAACCTGCTGTAACCATATGCAATCAAAAGGGAGTTATTCAATCCCATAACTTGAAGCCTGTTTCCGACTCCTATTGCCGAACGCCACCTTGTTAGCGAGCTTACATTAACTAAACAGCTAGCTAGCATGCGTCGCTATCTATCTACCTTGTTAGCTAGCTTACATTAACTAAACAGTAACAAGCTAGATCGCATGCTTCGCTATCTATCCACCTTGTTAGCTAGCTCACATTAACTAAAACAGCTAACAAGCTACTAGCATGCGTCACTATCTATACCTTGTCAGCGAGCTTAATTAACTAAACAGCTAACAAGCTAGCTAGCATGCGTCGCTATCTATCTACCTGTTAGCTAGCTTACATTAACTAAACAGCTAACAAGCTAGCTAGCATGCGTCACTATCTATCTACCTTGTTAGATAGCTTACATTAATTAAACAGCTAACAAGCTAGCTAGCATGCGTTGCTATCTACCCACCTTGTTAGATAGCTTATATTACTAAACAGCTAACAGATAGCTAGTAAATGTAAGCTATCTATCTACCTTGTTAGATAGCTTATATTAACTAAACAGCTAACAAGCTAGCTAGTAAATGTAGCTATCGATCTACCTTTTTAGATAGCTTATATTAACTAAACAGCTAACAAGCTAGCTAGCATGCGTCGCTATCTATCTACCTTGTTAGAGCTAACATTAACGGTACGTCCACACGGCTCCGTCGCGTGCTTCAACGGAGACGCTTCCATTCACTTTGAATGGGGTGATGTCACTGCTTTGCCGAACTGCATTGTGGTTCCGTCGCTGGCTTTGCCTCCGTTGCTCGCTTCGAAAGTTGAGAAAAGTTCAACTTTTCAAGCGTCGACGGAAGCACCAGCCAACCAAATCATATGCCAGTACAAGCGCTAGCCAATCAAACCGTGTGCTTGTGTGTCCGGGGCGGGAGATTAATGTGATTGGTTGTTGGTCGCGTGCTAGACACGCCCAGGCAAGCTTCAACGCGACGGAACCGTGTGGACGTGCCGTTACTAACAATGTGGGAACGCACCAGCACAAAAAAGGGGAGGTTTCATTTCCTCCATTGTCCTTTTTCTGGTTTTTAATCTTAATGTTCTCCTCTCAGTTGTTAAGATAAGTTAAGACAAGATAAGATGCACTTTATTGATTCCAATTTGGGAAATGTTGGCATTGCAGCAGCATAAACACAAGGCATTGCACATAAGAGGAATTAGAAGAGTAAATAAACAATTCTAAAATGTAAACACTCAAATAAAAAAATAAAACAGCATTTAAAAAGTAGAAAATACACATTACATTTCAATTTCTCGTCAGAAGTTTATATTTTTTAAAAAATCCTCTGCTACTTTATGACACACACAATCACACACTCTTCACAGTTTGCCAGGCTTACAGTGATCCGTTAAAAACAGATTTCTATAAATCTCTTTTTACTACATCAGAAGTCAGATGTTAACATCCCTCTCGTCTCGACTCCTCTCCACCCACCTGTCTCCATCCCCTCTTTCATATCTGAGACAGAGAGACAGACTTAAGACTCCTGCAGACTGACACACACACACACACACACACACACACACCACACACACACACACACACACACACACACACACACACACACCCCTCAGGCCAGGTTGCTGTCTCAGTCTCCTGTCTCTCTGATTGAAGCATCGAGCAGTTTCTGCTCTGATGGAAACTCTCCGCAGTTCCTGGATCTGCAGTGAGAGGTCAGTCCCATCCTTCTTTTTACAATAAAACACGGCTTGTTTCCATTAATTAACAATATTAAATCAGAAACCATTTCTATCTCACACAGCAGGGACATTTACACGTTACAGTGCAGAAAAAGGGCAAAAAGAACAAGAGTAGATTTGCATATTAAATAAAAATAAGTCCACTATGGTATGAAACTAAAATTAAATAACATGTACGTATTAGAGGAACACTGTTTACCCACTGCTATGTGCAATACACACCTTTTGTTTTTTTTTTTTATTATAGGATACATTTTATTGTCCTTGTAGGGAATTATGTTTTAAATCCATCCTGCAGTCCCAGTAAACATGTACATTATACACAGTATACACAATCAACCAACAAACCAATAAAGACCTATTGCCCCCTATTTGGGTAAATATGGCACCAATGAACTACTAAGTTAATTTCATTCGGCATGGACAGAACACCATAGAAAGTAAAAGTCTAAAAATATAAAACATGTCAAAGGTGCAATTATTACTTGTCTATTATTACCATCATGTGCATCTGATTGATAATGTACATTTAACAAGAGATATTTAGCATGTTTGTAAAGGTAAAACATTGTGTTAATGATATTGTTACCATCATTGCTGTGCATTATTTCCCATGTGGGGTTAATAAAGTATGTCTTCTCTTCTTGTCCCATCAGTATTTCTAACTCCAGGAAACAGAAATCATTGGAGAGCGGTAAATGCTAATTCTCTTTCCTTTCCTCAGAATCTAATCTGCAGGAAGCTGCTCATGATGATGATGACTGATGAAGATGATGAAGATGAGCCTCTGCAGGAAACAGTTCTCTGACAGCTGCAGAAAATAGAGCAACAGCGCCCCCCTGTGGCCGGGACCAGAAGGTAAAGAGAGAGATTAAAGCCGCAGAAGCTCTCCTGCAGGATTCAGTGTCACATTATATTTCTACATTATTATTCAGATGTAATCATTATCCAGCACAAGTATGGCGGTCCGGGAGTCATTGAAATGTGGAATTGTTGGCAGTTTCAGAACAAGACCTCCTCTGACTGAAGTTTTATTTCATAAAACCATACAGACAATAAGACTTTTGCAACAATGTGAGGATTTATCAGTTTGGCATCGTGTTGGTGCACAAGCTTTGAAAAGAGTGCATGAAGTTCATTTGTTTTGTAAGTTTAATAAAGATATGATATTGCTGAGTCACCTCTGCACACAAATGCACTGTTGTTCAAGACTGTGTCTGACTTTAGTTAAAATGGATTTAAAATAAATGGGCTGTGTGTGTGTGTGTGTGTGTGTGTGTGTGTGTGTGTGTGTCTGTGTCTGTGTGTGTGTGTGTGTGTGTGTGTGTGTGTGTGTGTCTGTGTGTGTGTGTGTGTGTTGTGTGGGTGTGTGTGTGTGTGTGTCTGTGTCTGTGTCTGTGTGTGTGTGTGTCTTGTGTGTGTGTGTGTGTGTGTCTGTGTGTGTGTGTGTGTGTCTGTGTGTGTGTGTCTGTGTGTGTGTGTGTGTGTCTGTGTGTGTGTGTGTGTGTGTCTGTGTGTGTGTGTTGTGTGTGTGTGTGTGTTGTGTGTGTGTGTGTGTGTGTGTGTCTGTGTGTGTGTGTGTGTGTGTGTGTCTGTGTGTGTGTGTGTGTGTGTGTGTCTGTGTGTGTGTGTGTGTGTGTGTCTGTGTCTGTGTGTGTGTGTTGTGTGTCTGTGTGTGTGTGTGTGTGTCTGTGTGTGTGTGTGTGTGTGTGTGTGTCTGTGTGTGTGTGTGTGTGTGTGTGTCTGTGTGTGTGTGTGTGTCTGTGTGTGTGTGTTGTGTGTGTGTGTGTGTGTGTGTGTGTGTGTGTGTCCTGTATGACAGATCTCTCCATGATCATAAATGTGTGTGAGGAGGGTGAATGTCTGCCAGCTGGGACACACTGAGATAAAGATGCATTGAACTCATCACTGTAAAACCAGACCAGTGTGTGTGTGTGTGTGTGTGTGTGTGTGTGTGTGTATGTGTGTGTTTGTGTGTGTGTCTTCATGCTCTCCTTCTCTAAATGTAGACCCCAACAGAAAACATATAACCAAAAGGCTCCTTATTAATCTCACTTTACCTTCATGTCTCCTTCAGAGGTCGTTCCTCACTGTCAGCTGACCTGAGATCTGACCGACACATGGAGAGGATCTACAGATGAAACTACCAATCAAAAACCTTTACAGCGACTACAGCATCAATTAACACAACTACAGCATCACGTAACACAACTACAGCATCAATTAACACAACTACAGCATCAATTAACACAACTACTGCACTGCAATTAACACAACTACAGCATCAATTAACACAACTACTGCATCAATTAACACAACTACAGCATCAATTAACACAACTACAGCATCAATTAACACAACTACTGCATCAATTAACACAACTACTGCATCAATTAACACAACTACAGCATCAATTAACACAACTACAGCATCAATTAACACAACTACAGCATCAATTAACACAACTACAGCATCACGTAACACAACTACAGCATCAATTAACACAACTACTGCATCAATTAACACAACTACAGCATCACGTAACACAACTACTGCATCACGTAACACAACTACAGCATCAATTAACACAACTACAGCATCAATTAACACAACTACAGCATCAATTAACACAACTACAGCATCAATTAACACAACTACAGCATCAATTAACACAACTACAGCATCAATTAACACAACTACTGCATCAATTAACACAACTACTGCATCAATTAACACAACTACAGCATCAATTAACACAACTACTGCATCAATTAACACAACTACTGCATCAATTAACACAACTACAGCATCAATTAACACAACTACAGCATCAATTAACACAACTACAGCATCAATTAACACAACTACTGCATCAATTAACACAACTACAGCATCAATTAACACAACTACTGCATCAATTAACACAACTACAGCATCAATTAACACAACTACAGCATCAATTAACACAACTACTGCATCAATTAACACAACTACTGCATCAATTAACACAACTACAGCATCAATTAACACAACTACAGCATCAATTACACAACTACAGCATCAATTAACACAACTACAGCATCAATTAACACAACTACAGCATCAATTAACACAACTACAGCATCAATTAACACAACTACAGCATCAATTAACACAACTACAGCATCAATTAACACAACTACTGCATCAATTAACACAACTACAGCATCAATTAACACAACTACTGCATCAATTAACACAACTACAGCATCAATTAACACAACTACTGCATCAATTAACACAACTACAGCATCAATTAACACAACTACAGCATCAATTAACACAACTACTGCATCAATTAACACAACTACAGCATCAATTAACACAACTACAGCATCAATTAACACAACTACTGCATCAATTACACAACTACTGCATCAATTAACACAACTACTGCATCAATTAACACAACTACAGCATCAATTAACACAACTACAGCATCAATTAACACAACTACTGCATCAATTAACACAACTACAGCATCAATTAACACAACTACTGCATCAATTAACACAACTACAGCATCAATTAACACAACTACAGCATCAATTAACACAACTACTGCATAAAACAAAACAACATTACACATACTGCATCAATTAACACTACTACAGCATCAATTAACACAACTACTGCATCAATTAACACAACTACTGCATCAATTAACACAACTACTGCATCAATTAACACAACTACTGCATCAATTAACACAACTACTGCATCAATTAACACAACTAAGCATCAATTAACACAACTACTGCATCAATTAACACAACTACAGCATCAATTAACACAACTACTGCATCAATTAACACAACTACTGCATCAATTAACACAACTACTGCATCAATTAACACAACTACAGCATCAATTAACACAACTACAGCATCAATTAACACAACTACAGCATCAATTAACACAACTACAGCATCAATTAACACAACTACAGCATCAATTAACACAACTACAGCATCAATTAACACAACTACAGCATCAATTAACACAACTACAGCATCAATTAACACAACTACAGCATCACGTAACACAACTACAGCATCAATTAACACAACTACAGCATCAATTAACACAACTACTGCATCAATTAACACACTACTGCATCAATTAACACAACTACAGCATCAATTAACACAACTACAGCATCAATTAACACAACTACAGCATCACGTAACACAACTACAGCATCAATTAACACAACTACAGCATCAATTAACACAACTACTGCATCAATTAACACAACTACTGCATCAATTAACACAACTACAGCATCGTAACACAACTACAGCATCACTTAACACAACTACAGCATCAATTAACACAACTACAGCATCAATTAACACAACTACAGCATCAATTAACACAACTACAGCATCAATTAACACAACTACAGCATCATTAACACAACTACTGCATCAATTAACACAACTACAGCATCAATTAACACAACTACAGCATCAATTACACAACTACAGCATCAATTAACACAACTACAGCATCAATTAACACAACTACAGCATCACGTAACACAACTACAGCATCAATTAACACAACTACTGCATCAATTAACACAACTACAGCATCACGTAACACAACTACTGCATCACGTAACACAACTACAGCATCAATTAACACAACTACAGCATCAATTAACACAACTACAGCATCAATTAACACAACTACAGCATCAATTAACACAACTACAGCATCAATTAACACAACTACAGCATCAATTAACACAACTACTGCATCAATTAACACAACTACAGCATCAATTAACACAACTACTGCATCAATTAACACAACTACAGCATCAATTAACCAACTACTGCATCAATTAACACAACTACAGCATCAATTAACACAACTACAGCATCAATTAACACAACTACTGCATCAATTAACACAACTACTGCATCAATTAACACAACTACAGCATCAATTAACACAACTACAGCATCAATTAACACAACTACAGCATCAATTAACACAACTACAGCATCAATTAACACAACTACAGCATCAATTAACACAACTACAGCATCAATTAACACAACTACAGCATCAATTAACACAACTACTGCATCAATTAACACAACTACAGCATCAATTAACACAACTACTGCATCAATTAACACAACTACAGCATCAATTAACACAACTACTGCATCAATTACACAACTACAGCATCAATTAACACAACTACAGCATCAATTAACACAACTACTGCATCAATTAACACAACTACAGCATCAATTAACACAACTACTGCATCAATTAACACAACTACTGCATCAATTAACACAACTACTGCATCAATTAACACAACTACTGCATCAATTAACACAACTACTGCATCAATTAACACAACTACAGCATCAATTAACACAACTACTGCATCAATTAACACAACAACAGCATCAATTAACACAACTACTGCATCAATTAACACAACTACTGCATCAATTAACACAACTACAGCATCAATTAACACAACTACAGCATCAATTAACACAACTACAGCATCAATTAACACAACTACAGCATCAATTAACACAACTACAGCATCAATTAACACAACTACTGCATCAATTAACACAACTACAGCATCAATTAACACAACTACAGCATCAATTAACACAACTACAGCATCACGTAACACAACTACAGCATCAATTAACACAACTACTGCATCAATTAACACAACTACAGCATCAATTAACACAACTACAGCATCAATTAACACAACTACAGCATCAATTAACACAACTACTGCATCAATTAACACAACTACTGCATCAATTACACAACTACAGCATCAATTAACACAACTACTGCATCAATTAACACAACTACAGCATCAATTAACACTACAGCATCAATTAACACAACTACTGCATCAATTAACACAACTACAGCATCAATTAACACAACTACTGCATCAATTAACACAACTACAGCATCAATTAACACAACTACAGCATCAATTAACACAACTACTGCATCAATTAACACAACTACAGCATCAATTAACACAACTACAGCATCAATTAACAACTACAGCATCAATTAACACAACTACTGCATCAATTAACACAACTACAGCATCAATTAACACAACTACTGCACAATTAACACAACTACTGCATCAATTAACACAACTACAATCAATTAACACAACTACTGCATCAATTACACAACTACAGCATCACGTAACACAACTACAGCATCAATTAACACAACTACAGCATCAATTAACACAACTACTGCATCAATTAACACAACTACTGCATCAATTAACACAACTACTGCATCAATTAACACAACTACAGCATCAATTAAACACTACAGCATCAATTAACACAACTACTGCATCAATTAACACAACTACAGCATCAATTAACACAACTACAGCATCAATTAACACAACTACAGCATCAATTAACACAACTACTGCATCAATTAACACAACTACAGCATCAATTAACACAACTACAGCATCAATTAACACAACTACAGCATCAATTAACACAACTACAGCATCACGTAACACAACTACAGCATCAATTAACACAACTACAGCATCAATTAACACAACTACTGCATCAATTAACACAACTACAGCATCAATTAACACAACTACAGCATCAATTAACACAACTACAGCATCAATTAACACAACTACAGCATCAATTAACACAACTACTGCATCAATTAACACAACTACAGCATCAATTAACACAACTACAGCATCAATTAACACAACTACTGCATCAATTAACACAACTACAGCATCAATTAACACAACTACTGCATCAATTAACACAACTACAGCATCAATTAACACAACTACAGCATCAATTAACAACTACTGCATCAATTAACACAACTACAGCATCAATTAACACAACTACAGCATCAATTAACACAACTACTGCATCAATTAACACAACTACAGCATCAATTCACAACTACTGCATCAATTAACACAACTACAGCATCACGTAACACAACTACAGCATCAATTAACACAACTACAGCATCAATTAACACAACTACTGCATCAATTAACACAACTACAGCATCAATTAACACAACTACTGCATCAATTAACACAACTACAGCATCAATTAACACAACTACTGCATCAATTAACACAACTACAGCATCAATTAACACAACTACAGCATCAATTAACACAACTACTGCATCAATTAACACAACTACAGCATCAATTAACACAACTACTGCATCAATTAACACAACTACAGCATCAATTAACACAACTACAGCATCAATTAACACAACTACTGCATCAATTAACACAACTACAGCATCAATTAACACAACTACTGCATCAATTAACACAACTACAGCATCACGTAACACAACTACAGCATCAATTAACACAACTACAGCATCAATTAACACAACTACTGCATCAATTAACACAACTACAGCATCAATTAACACAACTACTGCATCAATTAACACAACTACAGCATCAATTAACACAACTACTGCATCAATTAACACAACTACAGCATCAATTAACACAACTACAGCATCAATTAACACAACTACTGCATCAATTAACACAACTACAGCATCAATTAACACAACTACTGCATCAATTAACACAACTACAGCATCACGTAACACAACTACAGCATCAATTAACACAACTACAGCATCAATTAACACAACTACTGCATCAATTAACACAACTACAGCATCAATTAACACAACTACTGCATCAATTAACACAACTACAGCATCAATTAACACAACTACTGCATCAATTAACACAACTACAGCATCAATTAACACAACTACAGCATCAATTAACACAACTACTGCATCAATTAACACAACTACAGCATCAATTAACACAACTACTGCATCAATTAACACAACTACAGCATCAATTAACACAACTACTGCATCAATTAACACAACTACAGCATCAATTAACACAACTACAGCATCAATTAACACAACTACTGCATCAATTAACACAACTACAGCATCAATTAACACAACTACTGCATCAATTAACACAACTACTGCATCAATTAACACAACTACAGCATCAATTAACACAACTACAGCATCAATTAACACAACTACTGCATCAATTAACACAACTACTGCATCAATTAACACAACTACAGCATCAATTAACACAACTACTGCATCAATTAACACAACTACAGCATCACGTAACACAACTACAGCATCAATTAACACAACTACAGCATCAATTAACACAACTACTGCATCAATTAACACAACTACAGCATCAATTAACACAACTACAGCATCAATTAACACAACTACTGCATCAATTAACACAACTACAGCATCAATTAACACAACTACTGCATCAATTAACACAACTACAGCATCAATTAACACAACTACAGCATCAATTAACACAACTACAGCATCAATTAACACAACTACAGCATCAATTAACACAACTACTGCATCAATTAACACAACTACAGCATCACGTAACACAACTACAGCATCAATTAACACAACTACTGCATCAATTAACACAACTACTGCATCAATTAACACAACTACAGCATCAATTAACACAACTACAGCATCAATTAACACAACTACAGCATCAATTAACACAACTACTGCATCAATTAACACAACTACAGCATCACGTAACACAACTACAGCATCAATTAACACAACTACTGCATCAATTAACACAACTACAGCATCACGTAACACAACTACAGCATCAATTAACACAACTACAGCATCAATTAACACAACTACAGCATCAATTAACACAACTACTGCATCAATTACACAACTACAGCATCAATTAACACAACTACAGCATCAATTAACACAACTACTGCATCAATTAACACAACTACAGCATCAATTAACACAACTACAGCATCAATTAACACAACTACAGCATCAATTAACACAACTACAGCATCACGTAACACAACTACAGCATCAATTAACACAACTACAGCATCAATTAACACAACTACTGCATCAATTAACACAACTACAGCATCAATTAACACAACTACAGCATCAATTAACACAACTACAGCATCATTAACACAACTACAGCATCAATTAACACAACTACAGCATCAATTAACACAACTACAGCATCAATTAACACAACTACAGCATCAATTAACACAACTACAGCATCAATTAACACAACTACTGCATCAATTAACACAACTACAGCATCAATTAACACAACTACAGCATCAATTAACACAACTACAGCATCAATTAACACAACTACAGCATCAATTAACACAACTACAGCATCAATTAACACAACTACAGCATCAATTAACACAACTACAGCATCAATTAACACAACTACAGCATCAATTAACACAACTACAGCATCAAACACAACTACAGCATCAATTAACACAACTACTGCATCAATTAACACAACTACTGCATCAATTAACACAACTACAGCATCAATTAACACAACTACAGCATCAATTAACACAACTACAGCATCAATTAACACAACTACAGCATCAATTAACACAACTACAGCATCAATTAACACAACTACAGCATCAATTAACACAACTACAGCATCAATTAACACAACTACAGCATCAATTAACACAACTACTGCATCAATTAACACAACTACAGCATCAATTAACACAACTACAGCATCAATTAACACAACTACAGCATCAATTAACACAACTACTGCATCAATTAACACAACTACAGCATCAATTAACACAACTACTGCATCAATTAACACAACTACAGCATCAATTAACACAACTACAGCATCAATTAACACAACTACAGCATCAATTAACACAACTACAGCATCAATTAACACAACTACAGCATCAATTAACACAACTACAGCATCAATTAACACAACTACAGCATCAATTAACAACTACAGCATCAATTAACACAACTACAGCATCAATTAACACAACTACAGCATCAATTAACCTGTTAAGCCAGGGAGCCCCCGGGGGCTTGCAAGAAACAGCGTCTGAGGGCTTCTTAACGTGTAACAACCTATGAATGTGTCATACCCACTTAACGGGAAGAAACTCAGCTACCTGACGATATGAACCATTCTAACCGAAACAAAACACAAGTCTAACGCCGAGCCTCTGAATTAGCACTAAGCGAAATAGTGCTAACGCATTTAGCACATAACTCACGGTAGAAATATGTTATATCATCGGATCTGCACGAACTAGATATCATATGAAAGCGGAGATTCCACAGATTCCAATGGTATAAGTATCATCACTGTGCAACCAAAACTTGCGGCAGCGAAAGCCAGCAAAGACAACACACAACTTCCCTTTACGGAGCCAAAACGGCAAATATGTCTTACTGTACCGTTGCTGTTTTCTGATCAAAAGTTGTGTTCAAGGGCAGATTAACGCTGCTGAAGGTTACTCCAATGTCTCTGTGTCACTTTGAAGTGATTACTGATAATCCATCATCATATTTATGATCAATAAGCCTAGTTTTCAGTTTCAGAGTGTAACATAGCTTTCATAGTTTTGGGCAAACTGCGTGCGCATCACTCTCACTCCTCAATGGTAACGTGTAGGTGGATTTAGGAACTTCCCCTCGATTCTATTGGCTCTAACGGTTCAAAATCGACCGATGGGTTCCAGAGAAACGGCAAATCCACCCAGATGACCCCAGAGGTGGTTTTCTTTTTCTAAACCTCTCTAAAAAGGTCAAATGTCACTTGTTTTGCATCAATCTTGATACAGGGTACTTATTATATGTTATAGTTTGGATTCCTAAAGCTTTTAGTCTACTATCCCATCATTCAAGGGTGGTTTCACTATAAGTAATAAGGTTTTTGGACAGACACTATAATTTAAATTGTTTTTACTGTTCAATCTGAATTTACTTTAAAATAAAAAACATCTATATTGATTCTGACTCTTCTACATCCAACTCACAGGTTTATCATTGCTTTGAGAAAAAAGATGATTAATTTACCCCTTTTAGAAGTGAAGTTATTCTCATTTGTTCTGGGAATGTCATTTTCTAGCCTGAGACCTGAAAAACAGGCTCAGGGCTTAACAGGTTAAGAGAGATGCATTTGTGGTTGAAAGGTTGACTCCACTGAAAACGTGACAGTTAGATCAGAGGAAGTCTTCAACACTATAATGAATGTAGAAAAGAACAAAGCTTGTGGGCCGGATCTCATCTCAGCTGAACACTTCAAATAAGCCAGTCTTAAGCTTGCTCCTCTTCTTGCTCTGTGTCTTACTGGTTCCTTAATCATGGTGTCTCACCAGTTTCCATGTTATCTGTGCTACTTGTGCCAGTCATCAAGGATAAAGCTGGGAGAAGTAATGGCATTGATAATTACAGACCTATTGCTTTAGCTAGCATTCTCTCCAAAGTGCTGGAGAACATCCTGTTGGATAGGCTGGAAAGGTATATTACCACAGCTGACAACCAGTTTGGTTTGAAGAGAAAACACGGCACAGATATGTGTATTTTTGCTTTAAAAGACATTATAGCAAAATATAGAAGCCATAATTCCACCATGTTTCTGTGTTTTATTGATGCTTCCAGGGCATTTGATAGACTGGATCATTTCAAATGATTGGACAAAATGTGCCAAAGAGGGGTACCCAAGTACATCATAAGGATCTTAGCCTTTTGGTATGCACATCAGACTATGCAGGTGAAGTGGGGCAATACTGCGTCTGAACATTGTTATGTTGGTAATGGGGTCAAGCAAGGTGGGATTTGATCTCCTTTGTTGTTTCATCTGTACATGGATGATCTGTCTAGGAAACTGAACTTGTGTAAAACTGGCTGTGTCCTCGGTGATACTGTTGTCATCCACCTTATGTACGCAGATGATTTAATCATCTTTTCCCCGTACAGTGCAGGCTTACAACAGCTTCTGAGGATTTGTTCCCAGTATGGCACTGATTTTAATATGAAGTATAACGCCAAGAAGAGTAGCATCATGATTGAAGTAAAGAGGATAAAAAGGCTGTATGTCCTCATTGTATTCTCAGTAGCAACATTCTTCTTGTGTGCAGTGAGATGAAGTACCTTGGTCATTATATCTCTGATGATCTCACAGAGGACAAAGACATCCATAGACAGCGCTGCAAACTGTATGCCCAGGCAAACATATTCATGCGGAAAAGTGCTCTGTAGATGTCAAGGTATCACTTTGTAAAGCTTTCTGTACACCATTGTACACGGCTCACCTGTGGAGTAACTACAAGGCTCGCAGCATGCAAAAACTAAAAGTTGCATACAATGATGCTTTACGGTTGCTGGTGAGGTACCGAGATGGCACAGTGCCAGCCAGCTGTTTGGTAACTTGGGGGTACCTACCTGTCAAGCCCTTTTAAGAAATGTAATGTACAAATTCATGAGTCGCCTAGAAGAGTCAGACAATCATGTTATCTGGATTTGAATGAACCCTGTGAAGAGTTCTACTCGGTTCTCTTCCATGACTTGGAGACATTGGTGCCACAGCCTCCACAGACAGGGAGCATGTGTGGCTCGCTGTCATTGGACTGATTTGATGTTTTTCATTTGGTTTTTTTGTTTAGCTTTTTAATCTAATTTATTGTTGTGTATTTTGTCATTTTGTATGTGATATGGACACACACACACACACACACACACACACACACACACACACACACACACACACACACACACACACACCACACACACACACACACACACACACACACACACACACACTCACACACACACACACACACGCACACACACCACACACACACACTCAACCACACTCTCTCTCTCTCACACACACACACACACACACACACACACACACACACACACACACACACACACACACACACAGAGAGACACACACGCACACACACACACACACACACACACACAGAGACACACACACACGCACACACACACACACACACACACACACACACACACACACACACACACACTCAACCACTCTCTCTCTCACACACACACACACACACACACACACACACTCAACCACTCTCTCTCTCACACACACACACACACACACACACAGACACACACACACACACACACACACACACACACAGAGACACACACGCACACACACTCAACCACTCTCTCTCACACACACCACCCACACACCACACAACACCACACAACAACCACACACACACACACACACACAACACACACACACACACACACACACAACACACACCACACACACACACACACTCATAGAGGAAACTGTCTTTCGTTGTCTCAGCATGTGTAGATAACGTAACGTACGTGATGACTGCTACTTGAACTGAGTTAAAAGGTCTAACTGTGGCAGACTTATGTCATTTAAGTTCATTTGTGTTACATAACATCGTTTGATGTGTTGATGTGTTGTGCTTACATGCATCTTGGCAACTGTTGCTGGTGCCACACAAAGACGACATCTCCTGTGAGAAAAGATGATTAATTCATGGTGGAAATCAGATGAGATAATAGAGGCAAGAACAAAAGAGAACTGATTTACGGCTCTCACTAAATTCTTCTCATTCCTTTACCTCCTACACGTCAGTTGAGGACAAGCCACAGATTCTTTTGATGGGAGGAAAGATGAGCATGCTCAAAAACCTCAGATGCCACTTGATTAGAATTTATATTACAATGCAAGAGTACTCAAAGGAAAAACCTTTAAGCCATGGCTTTTTTCCTATAAGATAAAAGCAAATGGGGACTTGACTGTGGATTTGATTGAAACATTTACAAAGAAAAGGCTAATGATGTTTGGTGTGATTAGGGTGACAAATAAAGCAGAACTACACATGCTGGCTATTGTGTTTCGCAACATGTTCTATGGCACGTCTCTACTGGGAATTGTAGTTTTAAAAGACGTTTTCGTTTTTCCCACAATTAGAAGTTGCCAGTATAAACTGTGTACACCCTGGAGGTTTAGGCGATAGGAAACACTTTGGTGTTATCACATGTAAAACATGTAATTAATAAATGGGTGAAAATGGCTTGTGTCCATAATGGGCAGCATTAATATATACCCACATGACAGCTCATTGTTACTTTGTAATTCTACTCCACTTCAATTCAGAGGTTAACCTGGTATTTTTACTCCACTACATTTATTTTAGTTACTTTGCAGATTCTGATTAATGATGTGAAATATAAACAACCCTTAAATCAGGCTTTAGTTACACCTGAGTAAATTCAGGGAAGGTGATTGTCAAGTGCCAACAATCAGGAGAGATATTTGATAGTTGGTGCTTGAGAAGACTAAACATTTATCTGCAGATCTCTATAAAGTATATTCATTACTCGTTATTCTCTACTAATAGTTCATTAAAGACTGTATATAATGGCTATTTTGCACATCCCTTTCAAGATTTCAAGAGGTTTATTGACATATCATATTATACACAACTACGGTGTAGTTATGCAATGATGAAAAATTGGGTGCAGGTTCCTCAACAGTGCATTACAAGACATCTATCAATATGTGTGTACTCCACATTAAACTGTCAAATTCTGCACATTTCTTATACTATCTACATACATAAGAGTATAATTAATATGTATAATATCAGTTAAAATAAGTGCTTCAACATATTTAACATTGCAGGAAAGCAATATGTTAGACGTTAAGTACTTTGTCAGGCTTAATATTTATGTGTAGATACCCCCAAAGCTTTTTTCTTATTTAGAAGAAGACCTTAACCTAAAGTATTCTTTAATGTTTAAATAAAGGTTAATTAGTTTGTCTGTTTTGCACATCCTCATATTAATATCTTTGTACATCCGGCACTAAACTGTTTTATTGTAGAGATCACTTACAGTATCTTCTTGATTTTTTATATTCTATATTTCTATCATTGACCTTCTACTTTCCCCCTATGAAAGAATGTACTCTTAATATTTTTTTCATCAAATATAACTCAAAAATTATTCAATACGTGCTTTAACCACTAGGCGGTGCACACAAGGTACACACAGCATACCATAATAACTTTGTATTATTAGTGTAGGACACTTATGTATGTATAACATCTGAAGATGTGTAGTTTTATTCATGTTTTAACATAATTTTACAGGATATTGCTATACTATTTCTCATGTTTTACTTCTACACATTAATATCAGATTTGTAAAACATCACAGACAGAAAGGTATATCCCTCATTTAATGGTAAGCTATTGAAATTCTGAATCAATAGATGTGTCTCCCATCACCCAAAACCCCTGACTATTCTCGCAACTCAGTATTTACATTCTTATAACCTATCAGGCTCTCCTCTCCTCTTTCTCTGCTTCGATCTCTCAGGCAAAAAGCACTTTCTTTCAAGATAAGATCCATTCTTCCTATTCCAATCCCAAAAAACTATTTTCCATCTTCTCCACCCTCCTCGAACCCCCCAAAGCCCCTTCCCCCTCCTCCCTTCTGTCAAGCGACTTTGTTAACTACTTTGAAAAAAGGTTGATGATATTCGCTCTTCTTTTTCTGACTCACCTTTACTCACCGCTGGGTCACCTGACCCACCGTTACCCACACACTAACTTCCTTTTCCCCTCTCTCCCAAGTGAGGTTCTTACCCTCATTACCTCTGCCCGTCCTACCACCTGTCCTCTGGACCCTGTCCCCTCAAACCTCCTTCAGACTATCGCTCCTGATATTCTACCGTTTCTCACCCATTTCATCAACACTTCTCTAACTTCTGGTCACTTTCCAAACAGTCTCAAGGAGGCAAGAGTAAACCCTCTCCTAAAGAAACCCACTCTCAACCCGTCTGATGTTATAAACTACAGGCCTGTCTCTCTCCTCCCATTCCTGTCTAAAACACTTGAACGCGCTGTCTTTAAACAACTCTCCTGTTATCTCCATCAGAACAACCTTCTGGATCCGCACCAGTCTGGTTTCAAGGCAGGTCACTCCACAGAAACTGCCCTCCTCGCTGTCTCTGAGGAACTGCACACGGCTAAAGCAGCCTCCCTCTCCTCTGTCATCATCCTTTAGGACCTGTCTGCTGCATTCGACACGGTGAACCATCAGATCCTCCTTCACACTCTCCAAGAACTTGGAGTTTCAGGCTCTGCACTTTCCCTCCTCACCTCATACCT
Organism: Dissostichus mawsoni; assembly: GCA_011823955.1. NCBI lineage: Eukaryota > Metazoa > Chordata > Actinopteri > Perciformes > Nototheniidae > Dissostichus > Dissostichus mawsoni. The sequence goes on from JAAKFY010000009.1 coordinate 35,228,706, forward strand.
CAAAGACCGCACCTACAGGGTAACTTGGAGAGGGTCCGAGTCCGACCCTTGTCAATTAACTACAGGGGTCCCTCAGGGCTCTGTTCTTGGTCCCCTCCTCTTCTCTGTACACAAACTCGCTCGGATCTGTCATTAGCCCGCATGGTTTTTCATACCATTGCTACGCTGACGACACCCAATTAATTCTGTCCTTTCCCCGCTCAGAGACCCAGGTCGTCGCACGCATCTCTGCTTGTCTAGCAGACATCTCTCAATGGATGTCTGCTCACCACCTCAAGCTCAACCTTGACACTGAACTGCTTTTCCTTCCGGGAAAAGAGTGTCCCACCTTGACCTAACAATCAACATCGGCCCCTCTGTTGTTTCCCCGACTCAGACTGCAAGGAATCTGGGTGTGACCCTAGATAACAACCTGTCCTTCACTGCAAACATCGCTGCTACAACCCGCTGCTGCAGATACACGCTGTACAACATCAGGAGGATACGTCCCCTCCTGACCCAGAAAGCTATGCAGGTTCTGGCCCAGGCTCTCATCATCTCACGCCTAGACTACTGCAACTCCCTCCTGGCTGGTCTACCTGCATGTGCCATCCGACCTCTGCAGCTCATCCAGAATGCAGCGGCTCGTCTGGTCTTCAACCTTCCAAAATGTTCCCACACCACGCCGCTCCTCCGCTCACTTCACTGGCTTCCAGTAACTGCTAGAATCCACTTCAAGACACTGGTACTAGCGTACCATGCTGTGAATGGATCTGGCCCTTCCTACATCCAGGACATGGTTAAAACTTGACTTTACCTCAGGCACAAAGCAGACTCTATGCATTACATTAATGCACACAATGTTGACAATATCTGTTTTTACTGCACATATTTTACATTTTATTCCAGTCTATTTCAATGTAAATACTGCTATATTTTACTATATCTTTTATTATTTTTTAATGTTATTATAGTTTCTTAAAATAGTTCTCCACCGACACCAAGTCTAATTCCTCGTACGTGTCAACCTACCTGGTGACAAACCTGATTCTGATTCTTCTAAACAAACAATAAACCCTAAAGATTCAAACTCAGGACAACAACAACAACAGCTGATATATTTACTGAGTGTTGTTAAGAGGTGACTCCAGATCAGATGTCACTTACAGGAATGATGTTAGTTGGCCAGAAAGGACTCCACCTTTCTTTTTTCAATTCTTTGTTGCAAGAATGCATTCAGTCAAACTAACAAGTGTGTTTGAATTAAGAGCGCACTGATTGACTTCTGGCACCAAAACATTCATGTGATGCCAGGTCAATGAAAAACACCGATCGTCTTCATGTCTTCAGTTCCTGTTGGACAACATTCTGCCAGAGCCATCCAAGTTCAAAATGGCTCTATTGACAGATGAATGGGACCAGTGGCGAACAAGTTGTGTTCTTAATCAGCAGATAAAGCACTACAAATAAATATAACTTATCATAAAGTCCTGGCCTCCCCAAAATCAACATGTTCCACTGTTGTGTAGATGAACAGCAGTCCTTGTTATTATGTATATATAATAACACGTTATTATGTATATAACAAGGACTGCTGTTAACAACGGTGATATGATTTGGGAAGGCCAGGACTGTATGATATGTTATATTCATTTGTAGTGCTGGGTCGCTTGCGGGTGATAGCACTGCTACAAACAATGTGGTCGCTCCTGTACATCACGGGAATCATTCATCTGCTGATGTAAATGTCTGTAGTACATAAATAGTAGGATGCGGGTGGTGTCATATAACACGCGTGGCCTACGTGTGGGGCACAGTGCTGGGGATAAAGCGAGGCGGCTGGTTGTTGAAACTGTTCCATGGTAGGATACCGGGTGGTGTGGCGATTCTCTGGAACAGTAAATATGATCCTTTGGTTTCAGTGGTAAGATTGGACGTCCACTGGGCCATTGGTATAGAGATCAAGGTTGAAAATAGGTCATTTATTATCGTAAATATTTACACACCTTATGAATCATACGAACATGAAGATGAATTTGCATTTGTTAATGCATTCATTAAGGATAAGGCCACAACCTGTGTGTATGCAGTGGATGACTTGAATGCTGACATTTCGGATGATAAATCTCTGTTTGGCAAATGTTTACTGCATTGTTGTAATGATAATAATCTTATATTGTCAAGTAAATCTCTACTACCTGAGAAAAGCTTTATATATATTAGTGAAGCATGGCATACAGTGTCATGGCTAGATCCCTGTATGTGCACAGCTGATGCACACGCTTCTCTGGACAACATTGACATCTGTTATGAGTTGGCCATCTGTTATGAGTTGCCACTACAGATCATATTCCTTTTCTATTGACCCTAAATGTTGAAAAGATCTGCTATCTGTGGATGACAATAAAACATACACAGGGAGGCTGGATTGGTCAAAGGTAAGTGAGAAGGATATGAATCACCATACCTCACTCACTGACTAATCATTAGACTCGGTTGTAATTCACCATGTAACCATGTAATGACACCAACTGTAACAATGAGCAACATGGTAGAGATCTATGTTTTACATGTGATCTTATTATTGATGTGTTAAATGCCTCAAGTAAGGCTTTTTACAACAGTAAGAAAAAGGAGCATAGTATAAAACCTGATGGAATGAACATGTGACTGAGCTACACACTGCTGCTAGAGATGCTTTTCAATGATGGGCAGAATCAGGAAGGCCGAGACAGGGTCTTTGTTTGAACATAAACAGGCCACTAATGCCAAATATAAGTATGCTGTCCGCTTCATTCAAAACAATGAGGACACAATGAGGGCTGACTCACTTGCCAGAAAGCTGTGCAACAACAGTTGCTATGATTTCTGGGAAGAGGTCAAAGTCCTAAACAGCTGTAAGACTCCCTTAGCGTCTTCCATTGAAGGAGTGTGTGGGTCAGGCAGCATTGCTGAACTGTGGCGACAACACTATCATGAGTTGTTCAACTGTGTTAATAGATACTGTCCTCTCTGCAGAGCTCAAACTAAAGCTATCTGGATCACAGAATAATGTGATTTAGTAAAAAAGCAATCAAACAAAAGTACCGCGGTGAAGAAACAACAACCGGGATGTGATTCCACTTCCTGTGTGCTGAGTGGGAAATAACTGTGATTCCACTAAGTGAAGATTTATGTGGGAATAAAAGAGAAGAGGAGGAGGTGAGAGGAAGGTCAGGGAGGTGAAGGAGACACAAAGACAAGAGGAGGGTCGATCCTCCGTCACTGAGGGAGGTGGAGGAGCACCAAAGATGGAGTTTAGACTTCAGACACAAAGCAGTGATGAAGGGTGAAAACAGAAGATATGAAATCGTCCTCTTCACCATAGCATCGATCAAAGAGACGTACAAACAGGAAACACTCTAAGACTCTGGATCGGTTATAAGATAGATAGATGGATAGATATATACTTCATTAATCCCAAAGTGGGAATTTCTTTCATTTTATAACAGCAAAACCACTGAATCCCAGTTTGAGGTAGAGATCTGCAGAAACCAGTCCTTATACCTGGAAATAACTCATAGCATTTTACTACTTCCAGTTCACCCGTTTCAAAGTCAGTGGTTTTATATCTGAAAAGGCAAGATGATGCAAGACCTCCTGTTTTGAATTAAAACTTGATAACTGGACTTAAAATCACACTGTACATTTATATTCAATCTAATATTTAATAATCCCTTCCTTGCACAATTACTGTATATATGCTGCTTATATTTTGTTACTTTAAATTTGTATTTCAACATGTATATTTTATACTTTTTTAATGCTATTTAAGACGTTTACAATTTGCATTGTTTATTTCTAGTCTTTTAATTTCTCCAATGTACAATGCCATGCCATGCAACGCAAACATTTCCTAAATTGGGATCAATAAAGTACTTCTTATCTTATCTTATCTTATCTTATCTTACACATGGCACTGTGCCAGGTTGCCCATATGGTAGATCCGGCCCAGTTCTCTAATGAAGGTTCATGATGAGTTAATTGGATGTAAAACAGGCAGCAAAGACGAATGCCGATGATTAAATCCAGATTACAGGTGGACAGGAGAACATGAAACACAGATGACCTTCTCACTGATCGGGTTAGAAGAGAGTGTGAAAGTGACAGAAATGTAGAAACATGTGAGAATAAACCAACATTCAGCCTCATAGAAAAACCTTTTTCACTTGTCCTAAAACACATCTGGATCCCCCGACACACGGTGGTGTAAATTAAGTTGTTCGGGTGTTAATGGAGTTTTCAGTTCTGCCTAAATGGATGCACATCACTATAATTCACTCTCAGGCCAATGTCATGCTAGCATTCAACAGGAAACACAAATACACTCACGCAAAGACACACTGAGTGTAAATGGAAGTGGGGAATTAAATGGATAAAGGGCACGTGTCCTTGATAAACCGCTGTGGAGACATTACAGCTATCGCATTCGTTTTAATTTCTAAAGGCAAGTGAGATTTTAAAGGATTGCCAAGCAGAGTGACTTTGGTTTCACCTTGGCAGAGACGGAGTACATTTACTATGCAGTGTTTTGTTGTTGTGTCATGATAAAAGGAGTGCAGGTAAAGCCGTTTCCACTCACATTTAGCTTTGATCCTCTCAGTAGCCGCTTCAAGGCTTAGTGACGGGACTCTTGGTGTTTAAATAATAACGTAAATATGGTTTAAATGTATTTCGGTTTTGTAGGGTCATGTACTTTAGTGGATTAGTACTCTGACGTTCAAATGTTTGCAATATCTTGCCTCAAAATCTCGATTGGGTTCAGTGAGATTCATACGGTGGCCGGCAGGTGCAAACGCGGAACAACGGCCAAGAACGCATACGTAAGCAGGAAACAGCTGCAAATAATGAAATGAAAAAAAACAAATCTTGAAAACAAATACAACCAAAAAACGCTGCATTTACAGAAATGATGCAAACTAAATACAACACACAAACCCCGAAAACAAACGCAACAGATAAACGCTGCAAATACAAAAACACATACAAACCCCAAAACACATACAAACCCAAAACACAGACAAACCCAAAACACATACAAACCCCAAAACACATACAAACCCCAAAACACATACAAACCCAAAACACATACAAACCCCAAAACACATACAAACCCCAAAACACATACAAACCCAAAACACATACAAACCTCAAAACACATACAAACCCCAAAACACATACAAACCTCAAAACACATACAAACCCAAAACACATACAAACCTCAAAACACATACAAACCCCAAAACACATACAAACCCCAAAACACATACAAACCTCAAAACACATACAAACCTCAAAACACATACAAACCCCAAAACACATACAAACCCCAAAACACATACAAACCTCAAAACACATACAAACCCAAAACACATACAAACCCCAAAACACATACAAACCCCAAAACACATACAAACCTCAAAACACATACAACCTCAAAATACATACAAACCTCAAAACACATACAAACCCAAAACACATACAAACCCCAAAACACATACAAACCTCAAAACACATACACACCTCAAAACACATACAAACCCCAAAACACATACAAACCCCAAAACACATACAAACCCAAAACACATACAAACCCCAAAACACATACAAACCTCAAAACACACACAAACCCCAAAACACAGACAAACCTCAAAACACATACAAACCCCAAAACACATACAAACCCCAAAACACTACAAACCCCAAAACACACACAAACCTCAAAAACACACAAACCCAAACACATACAAACCTCAAAACACACACAAACCCAAAACACATACACACCCCAAAACATACACACCCAACACATACAAACCCCAAAACACATACACCCCAAAACACACACAAACCCCAAAACACACAAACCTCAAAACACATACAAACCTCAAAACACACAAACCTCAAAACACACACAAACCTCAAAACACACACAAACCCCAAAACACACACCCAAAACACATACAACCTCAAATACATACAAACCTCAAAACACATACAAACCCAAAACACATACAAACCCCAAAACACATACAAACCTCAAAACACATACAAACCCCAAAACACATACACACCCAAAACACACAAACCCCAAAACACATACAAACCTCAAAACACATACAAACCTCAAAACACACACAAACCCCAAAACACATACAAACCCAAAACACATACAAACCCCAAAACACATACAAACCCAAAACAACACAACCCCCAAACACACACAAACCCCAAAACACATACAACCCCAAAACACATACAAACCCCCAAAACACACACAAACCCCAAACACATACAAACCCCAAAACACATACAATCCTCAAAACACACAAACCTCAAAACACATACAAACCTCAAAACACACACAAACCTCAAAACACATACAAACCTCAAAACACATACAAACCCAAAACACATACAATCCTCAAAACACATACAAATCCCAAAACACATACAAACCCAAACACATACAAACCCAAACACATACAACCTCAAAACACATACAACCCCAAAACACATACAAACCTCAAAACACATACAAACCTCAAAACACATACAAACCAAAACACATACAAACCTCAAAACACATACAAACCTCAAACACATACAAACCTCAAAACACATACAAACCTCAAAACACATACAAACCCCAAAACACATACAAACCCCAAAACACATACAAACCTCAAAACACATACAAACCCCAAAACACATACAAACCCCAAAACACATACAAACCTCAAAACACATACAAACCCCAAAACACATACAAACCTCAAAACACATACAAACCCCAAAACACATACAAACCTCAAAACACATACAAACCTCAAAACACATACAAACCCAAAACACATACAAACCCCAAAACACATAAACCTCAAAACACATACAACCCCAAAACACATACAAACCCCAAAACACATACAAACCCCAACACATACCTCAAACACAACAAACCTAAACACATACAACCTCAAAACACATACAAACCTCAAAACACATACAACCCCAAAACACATACACACCCCAAAACACATACAAACCCAAACACATACAACCCCAAAACACATACAAACCCCAAAACACATACAACCCCACAAACACAACAAACCCAAAACACATACCAAACCCCAACACATACAAACCCCCAAAACACATACCCCCCAAAACACATACACCTCAAAACACACACAAACCTCAAAACACATACAACCCCAAAACACATACACACCAACCCCATCAACCTCAAAACACTACAAACCCCAAACACACAACCCCAAAACACATACAAACCTCAAAACACATACAACCCCAAAACACATACAACCTCAAAACACATACAAACCTCAAAACACACACAACCTCAAAACACATACACACCCAAAACACATACACACCCCAAACACATACAAACCTCAAAACACACACAAACCCCAAAACACATACAAACCCCAAAACACATACAAACCCCCAAAACACACAACAAACCCCAAAACACATAAACCCCAAAACACATACAATCCTCAAAACACACACAAACCTCAAAACACATACAAACCTCAAAACACATACAAACCCCAAAACACATACAATCCTCAAAACACATACAAACCCAAAACACATACAAACCCCAAAACACATACCCCAAAACACATACAAACCCAAAACACATACAACCCCAAAACACATACAAACCCAAAACACATACAAACCCAAAACACATACAAACCTCAAAACACATACAAACCCCAAAACACATACAACCCCAAAACACATACAAACCTCAAAACACATACAAACCCCAAAACACATACAAACCCAAAACACATACAAACCCCAAAACACATACAAACCCAAAACACATACAAACCCCAAAACACATACAAACCCAAAACACATACAAACCTCAAAACACATACAAACCCCAAAACACATACAAACCCCAAAACACATACAAACCCAAAACACATACCTCAAAACACATACAAACCCCAAAACACATACAAACCTCAAAACACACACAAACCCCAAAACACATACAAACCCCAAAACACATACACACCCAAAACACATACAAACCCAAAACACATACAAACCCCAAAACACATACAAACCCAAAACACACAGTGCTCCAGGCCTCTAGGGGGCGCGCTACGTGGAACAGATTGATGTCTGACCAGACATAGAGAGAACGAACGAGAGTGATGGAAATTGAAGCCGGAGGAAACAAAGTTGATCGAAGTGGACAAAGTCGATATATAAGAAGGTAAGTTTTGTTTTGATACAAAGAGCGTCATATTTACCAGCTAGCGTTAGCTTGTTTGGTAAAAGAGCTTGCAAGTCAAGAGACAGCATTGTGCACCTAAATGTAACTCTTGAAATCATATAGATATAATAGGTGCAGAGAGGAGTTGGTTATTGTGCCCCAATGTAAATCCTAATGTGAGAGTTAAAGGACGGTCAACAATATAATGTACCTTGGTCAGTTTGGATCTATCGTGGCATTTATTCTTAATTAAAGTGAATATTTATTTCAGTCACTCATTTGTGTGGATGCAGGTGTGGGACATTCCAAATGTTCAAAAGTGAGCACTCCAAGAATGGACAACAGTTTGCCAGGGTCGAATAAAACATTGTCAACATATTATTTTGTGCCACAAGAAGCAGAATGTTTTAACAGTACAGTAGTTTGAATATTTTGTTTACCTTTATCAGACCTCTCAGGCACCCACAACCAGCGTCTGATCGGGTAAGACTAATTCAAAATGTAATTATACCATGTAGGTTTGAATTTGTGAACATGAAATCAATAAATACCTTTGTGTGCTAATGACACTGTCATTAGATCAACTGCACTTATTTCCTGGGTAAAAATAGGATGGAGCACCAACCCCATTCCAGGAAGAGGTCCAATCTGCCCCGGGTCAGAACCACTTCTATAGGTAAACGATGTTGACAGTTGCATCGTGACACAGTTGTTTGGTGTGTATCTTTATTTGTACATGTGTTGTTTGTATAGCCTCCAATCACAGTGGGTAACATTGCCAGGAAGCAGAACAATTATACTTTTATACATTTCCAAAGACACCCACAACATCTTACATCTTAGTGAAGACGATACAAAAAACACCCACAAATATTTTTCAAAGATCAGATATTGTTTCTTGCATCCATTTCAAATGTTTACAAGGATTGTGCAGGAGTATGACAACAGTGCTGTTGTCAGTTTAGAACCCAATGTATTAAAAAAAAACAGGAAGAGGATCGACATCCTTTTGTAAATATGACTGTCATGCATATATTATGTATTTGAAAGTAATTATTCAACTGTCTTCTCACTGCAGCAACTACACAAATGTGTATGCACAATCATTATTGATAGCCAGTCTGAGCCAGAAGACAAAATGGAGCAAACTGCAGAGGAAAGGTATTAATTGTTACTATTACCACTTAATTTCTATTCTATACTGTAAATCTTATTACTAGCTTCATCATTTAATATTACAATACATCACTTTGTCTTTCCCAGCACAGAATACCTGACTGCGGAGGACATTGTTGCAGAACTCTCTGCAAAAATAACAAATACATCTTGCAGCAGGTTCAATATTAATAGAGCCAATGTGTGGGATGGAGCAATCCGCGGCTTCAAAGGTGCCTCATTCGACCCCTCTCATGAGATGTCAGTTAAGTTCACTGATGATGAGGGACAAACTGAGGATGGAGTGGACACTGGTGGTCCCAAGCGTGAGTTCCTGACCCTCCTTATGGAATGCCTGAGAATACGAAGAAAACATCATGTCATAGCAACTGTTTGTGCCCCATGGCGATGTGACTTTCCCAGCCGCTCACTGTCTCAAAATCTGATTCTAAATGTATAATTTCTCTATAAAGATAGAACTAATACACAATTATGAATGTATAATCAGGGCTGCAAATTTGTCACCTTTCGGCGAAATTCGCCGTTTTGAAACCAAAATAGGTCGTTTTTGTGGTTCGTGTAGATCTGCAATAAAAATATTTGGGGGGGTCTGCGACTGCGACTGCGAGTTTGGGTCTTGAGATGGATTGAGATTAATGACAGCTCCCGGGCGCAGATGACACTCCTGAGCTGTCATCTCAATCCATCATGACAGCTAGCGCGCGAGCTGAGCTGTGCGCGCGAGTCTTCCTGTCGGCTTTCTAGGAACTACGCTTCTCGGACTTCACTGCGCCGGAGTCGATAGCCGTATAACCTAGCTACAGGAAGCTACCTACGAGCCTACATTCCTGTCGCAGAACGTGGAACACGCTCTCAAGGTAAGCTATGTTATTTCAGTTATTATGAGTTAGTTAAGGTTAGCTGCTGATGTGTTTTTTAGCTTACCAAGGGAGCTAGCGAAGCTATTGTTAGCCAAGGGCTTATTGACTACACCTGTAGCTACCAGATGTGAACATATTTCTTTCGTTCTTTTTAATTAAAAAAAAAAAAAAATCCATCTTGAAATAACATCATATAATATATCAAAAATGTATATATTATATATGTACATAATATAAGATATTTTCGCGTCATAGGTAAAGTAAAATATTTTCTTTTGTTCTTTTTAAATTAAAAAAATAAACATAATATAATATCAACAGGGAACTGCTGCTAACAAATTGTTTCTATTTTCCCTTTAGAAATCATCTCGATGAAAAAGGAAGGTGTGCCGCAAGAAGTGTCAGAGTCACTGTCTTCTGCCTTTCTCTTTACTTTTACCTTTACAGAATAGTAAAACTGTCTTTACCCTTGAAATGAGAACTACGTATGAGGAAGTGAATGTTACCGAGACATTTTGACCCAGACAGAGGGAAATTATTATTGTGTTGCTGCAAGCTGTGAAGGGCACAGTAGCATCGGTCACATTTCAGTCCCACTCCAACATGTGCAAGGCCTGTTTTTCTATTATTTCATGAAGCAACGATTCAACAAGTATGATTGTGCAGTCACGTTAATGCTGATTCCTCTCAGAGAGGACATGGCACTCTTTCAAAGTAGAGCACAAGCAGTAAAGTGTGCTGCTGATGTTCTCTGTAAAATTGGCTAAATTAGACAATTATAGTGTTGAAAAAAGGCTACCGCTAACTGAGTTTACACCGTCCACTGATGTGTGTTAATGATATTTTCTGCAACACATTGAATTATTCCTCCTGACACACTCATTGCAAGACCACTTTGTCTTCTCACTCTTAATATTGTTGTGTTTCAGTGCAGAGGTTTAAAATGCTCCCCTTTCTTAAATGAAAAAGTGAATTCTTGGCAGAAAGAAGAATTTCCCTTTCTGTTTGTGGCGCTAAAAAAGTTAGCACCTGTGATATGACTCAACTCTATAGTTGCAAATTGTGTTAGATAGTGGTACGGCTCTACAAAATAAATGCATTGTTATATTACAAATGGAAATTCTGTGTTTTTCTTATTATTACCACTGCTTGTTTTGTTGTTCTGATTGCTAAAATTGCCTGTAAATCCACATTTTAAAGCTGAAATAGTAGTAATTCAAAAAAATCTTCAGGGGGAGCTGACCCCCGGACCCCCCTAGGGGGTTCCAACCTTGTCACCTTTTTATCCATGATAAGTTTGCACCCCTGATAATATAAGCTGTTTTGTGTATGCATTGGTCTACAATTTAATGATGGCTTCTACATATTTCACATAAACAGACAATGAAAAAAGGGTCCTTCATGCTGATAACTAGTGTATGCATCTGCCAATTAGTATTCTAAACAGAGTGTGTTGAATCCTTATTTCTTGCATTTGAAACAGATACAAGTGAACTTACTGTTGTGTTCAACTTCTGCCAAAAACTGTACATGTTTGCCACAGGAGCCACAGGACACTTGAACTGTCCCCAGATGTGGCCACAGAAAGGACAAAACATGGCAGCCTGAAAAGACATACATTGATGTAGTAAATCCATTGAATCAAGTCAATCAAAAACACAGTCTAAATAGTGGTTAGCTAAATAAATAGAAAGATACATCATGTTTACCATCTGTGTTTTGTCTCTCTCTCCTTGAATGTCTTCTATATTTGTTCTTGAGCATGTCTAATGCAAATACTCTCCTGTCATTACTTTGTCCCTCTTCACATTTGATCACTTCTCCACCGACCATAGTAACTTATAGTATCGCTCTGTATAGTTGCAACATCTATACACAAATACATACATATAAACAAACTGCTAAGAATGTCTCTCTCTCTCTCTTCAAATGTTTCCTCACTATGGCCCGTGTTATTTACCTGCACTCGATTTGTCATCTCTTTAACAATGTTCTTCCCTCACTTTATCTTCTCTTCAGGTGAAGCTCTCCTCAGCTGGTGTAGTAGTTACTGTAGGCACGCTAACGCTAGCTGCGTCAATATGACGCTCTTTGTATAACAACAAAACAAAACTCACCTTCTTATAAATCGACTTTGTCAACTTCAATCAACTTTGTTTCCTCCGGCTTCAATTTCCATGACTCGTTCGTTCTCTCTATGTCTGGTCAGACATCAATCTGTTCCACGTAGCGCGCCCCCTAGAGGCCTGGAGCACTGTGTGTTTGAGGTTTGTATGTGTTTTGAGGTTTGTGTGTGTTTGGGTTTGTATGTGTTTTGGGTTTGTATGTGTTTTGTATTTGCAGCGTTTTTCTGATGCGTTTGTTTTGGGGTTTGTGTGTTGTATTTAGTTTGTATTTGTTTTCAGGATTTGTTTGTTTTTCATTTCATTATTTGCAGCTGTTTCCTGCTTATGTGTGCGTTTTTGGCCGTTGTTCCGCGTTTGCACCTGCCGGCCACCGTAGATCCAGGATGCAGAAAGTCCTCTTTACTTGTAGCTGTCGTTACGGATGAAGGGTGGTTTTGTACGTGGAGAAAAGCTGAGAAATCGTACAACCATAAAATGACAGAGAGAGACAAAAGTACCCTGAACAACAGCTCAATTAAAACAGAAGACAACATTCAGCTATTTCCCCCCCAAAAAGTATTCCCGAGAAAAAATTCTGAATTTTCAGAATCATTGTTTTTATCATGAAAAAATATAATAATTATTTTCAGAATTCTTAGAAACATTTAGTTTCATTCATTTCAGAAAAAAATAATGACTCTGAATTATTTGTCCTCATAATCTCAGACCTCAATTTAAACTTTCTGACGTCAAAAAGATTTTCTGAAAAAATTAAATATGAATTTAATTTAATTCTAAAAAAAAAAATAATATCATAGAATTTTCTGAATTTTTGAAACATAATAAAATGAAAAAATTATCTGAAAAAAGGTACATTCTCTTTTTCAGATTTATTAAAAAAGTCTATATATTTTTTTTATTGTTTTTTTCTAAAATAGTTTTTTGATGAATAACATTTTCCGAAAACCTCAGAACTCTAAAAAAAAGTGAGAATTCTGATTATTTTCTCAGAATTCTGAAAGATTTTTTTATGATAATTTTCTAAAAGGTCAGAATTCCGCGATTTTCTGAAATAAATCTCAGATTAAAAATATTTTTCATTTCTGATTCAGTTTTTTTTCAGAAAATCGCAGAATTCTGACTTTTCGGATTTCTTTTTTGTTTTATGAGATTAAAGTCCGAATTCTGACAACATTTAAAAAAATCTGAAATCTTAAGAAAATATATTGAAATAAAAAACAATTTGAGAATAATGAAATTATTTATATTCAGAAAAATGTTTAAATTATTAGTTTTCAGAATTCTTGGAAACATTTAATTGTATTTATTTCAGTAAATATTCAATTACATTTTTTTTCCTCAAAAGAATAATAATTTTGAGAATTTTTTTCCTGAAAATCTCAGAACTCAAAATGTAATTCACTTTTATTCAGATCTAAATATTTCTCCACATGTGGCCCGACTGTAATTATTATCTTGTACATAGCTTCTCGAGTGCAATAGGAAAAAAAGAAAGAATTCTCCGATTTTTCAATAAAAATGGAATTATGGATTATCAATAATGTTTTCAAAGTGACAGACACATTGGATGAACCTATGGATTAACCTTCAGCCGCGTTTTTTCTCGTTTTAATGCCATTGAACACGACTTTTGATCAGAATAACAGCTAAGGTGAGCATATCTCCATGTTTTGCTACCTAAAGCTACGTGTGTTGTCTGTATTTCCCTGTCACGAGTTCTGATCGCTCAGTGATGATCCTTATATTTCTATAATCTGTGGACTCTCAGGATGTTAGCTAAGCTTGTTTGTGCAGATCCAATAAGTATATCGATCGGTATAGCTAGAGTTCTGTAATAACGGCATTAAGATTTTTCGCTCAGGGCAGATTCAGAGGCTCAGCGTTAGCCTGTGGTTTTTTTTTGCTAGAAATGGTTCATATCATCTGTTAGCTGAGTTTCTTCCCGTTACATGGATATAAAACATTCATAGTTTATTAAATATTAAGAAGCCCTCAGACGCTGTTTCCTGCAGATGATGCGTTTTTCCGCCGGGGCGGGTCGATGGGGTTCAACAGGTTTTAAAGGAGTTTATTACGAAGTGAAATGTGTCGTCCAATAACTGAAACAGTGACATCTATAACTTGATCTGTTCATTGATCTGTTATAATAACACTAAATATCTTCTGTAGATGCTTTCTCTAAACTCCTCTCAGGCCTCGGTGTTGTACACGGAGAGGTCAGAGGCTGCAGTCATACACCCATAAAAATAGTTTAACTTGTTTTCTTGTTTTTTTCTGAAATAATTTTTCTGAAATAAATTTTCGAAATTCTGAAATGTTTAGAAAATAAAATCTCAAAGGAAATGTTTTTTTTTTTTTTTGAGTTCTTAGGAATTTTCTTTTTTTCCTGAGAATGATTTTTCAATAAGGTCAGCATTCTGAGATTTTCTGAAAAAATAAAATCAAAATTGAATTTTGTTTCAGAATTTCTAGAATCATTGTTTTTATCATGTAAAAAATATATTATTGAATTTTTGAAACATATTATAAAAATAAATGTGAGAGAAAGGAAAATTCTCTTTTTCAGATTTATCAAAAATATATTTTCTTTTTTAATTGTTTTTTTTCTAAAATAGTTTTTCTGATATAATTTTTTGATAATAATTTGCTTTTAGAATTCTTAAAAACATTACGTTTTATTTATTTCAGATATATTTTTCCAGAAAAAAAACTGAGAATGTATTTTTACTGAAAATCCCAGAACTCAAAAAATGTAATTCACTTTTTGTCAGATCTCAATTTTCTCCACGTGGCCCGACTGTAATATTCTCTCGTAGCTTCTCGAGTGCAGTAGGAAAAAAAAAAGCATGTAAAATGTAATTAAATGAGTTTATTACGTCCAATAACTGAAACAGGGACATCTGTGACATGAAGGCAAAGGATCAGATATCCACACATTAACTCATTGATCTGTTAATAATACTAAATATCTTCTGTAAACACCTTATCTGACCCCTCTCAGGCCTCGGAGTTGTACACGGAGAGGTCAGAGGTCGCGCTCACGTGGATTTCCCACAGGAACTGATTGGCCGGCCTCTTGATTCTGTCTCTCTGCGTTCGGCTCTCTCGGATCATCAGCTGCACGTCCTCGTCCTCCAGAATCCGGATCAGGTCGCCCTCGGCGTCGCGGTAGTTTATGGAGATGTCGTCCTCCTTGAAGACGTTCCTGAAGAGAGATAAAGAAAGGGAGGAGGTGACTTAGACCTTTTTACATGACATAAATACATGTTAGCCCTCAGGTTTAAACAAGGTTCCCAATGACTTTCAAGCTCCATTTTCCTCACAATCAAGATGAATTACCCTTTACATTTTTTGAAGCAGCTGGTGCAGAACACAATCATGCAAACAGGATGCCGCCTGTTTACGTTTAACGGTAAGTGAAAAAAACATATAACTTCATATAATTTCTACGCTTGCTCATAATTTCAAGTACTTCAAATGACTAATGTCTATTTATTTTGTTTCTCAAATTCAAAAACGTTCAAGGGTCAGCATGAATCGAGTTTACACCCAAACTATCCTACCAAAATAAAATACTTCTCAAAAGGTCATTAATCTCCACAAAGAAAGTAAAAAGGAGGTTGAAGTTGTGGAATGATAAAACCTAAATTATTAAAGATCACATCCATTTATTTCATCAGAACATAGACCTTTTAGTTTTGATATAAAAGATGGAGAAGATCTAAAAAAAAAAAACTAAATCTTAAAAGTAGATTCATTCGAAATAAGGACAAAAGGGTCTGTATTTTTGAAAAACACATCATGCTAACTTCATGTTAAAGTTTAAACTTACGCTATTTTTGGATTCAGAAAGACATTTAGTTTACGTCCTCCATTTTCTCGGGTAAACTCATTAATGGCGACGAGTTCTTCCATTACTTCGAAATAACTAATGTTTCCCCAAAATAATGGGATAACTTTCTCGAGATAATAATTACAATAATTCAATATATTTCATGAATTAAAGGTAATACGTCTTTGTCTGTATCTTCTCATTTTGTTATTTAATTATAATGATTAACTCACATTAGGCGCTTTCACACCGGAGTACTTTTCCCAGGAATAGTTCCGATAGTTCCTGGGATTTTGCGTTCACACCAAAAAGATCTGGAACTAGAACTTTTTTTCGGGAACCTTTTCACCCCTTTTCAGTCCCTGCTAGAGAGGTGGCACTTTCCTGGCGAGGAAAAGGTTCCATTTCTGATTGGCTGGGCGAATTGCAAACCACGCCCGTAAAACTCAGAAAGTTTTGTGAAGCCGCCATTTTATTTGCTCGCATTAGCATTATTAGCATTAGCCCAGGCACCAACGGATAGAGACTAACTTATGGCAACACAAAAGAAAACGTGGGAGCGGTGGAGTGATGAGGAGGTGTCGGCGCTTCTGGCGTTTACCCGGGACTTCGGGGGGTGATTTATGCAAAGTCCGTCCGGGGGCTCCGGGACTTCGGGTGGCAGTATACGCCGTGAAGTTGTTTGAGGCCTGCCAGTAAACCCAAAGCAGAAGAAGAAGAAGTAACGTCAGCGGCTTCATTCGCATAATCCTCCCTCAGGGACTTATTCCGGTGTGAACGCGATCTACTATACAGTTCCAGGGACTAAAGAGTTCCGGCGAATTAAGTTCCGGGAACTAAGCCTGGGAAAAGTACTTGGTGTGAAAGCGCCTATTCAAGACACAACTACAAAGTATAATTGTCACTACATAATTTTCTACATTTAGGCTTTTTATATAGACTTTCTTTCATATAAAGTGTTTGTTAAAAGTAATTTGAATAATCCATTCATTCTCCCAGTAAAGGAAATGACTCAAGGCTTCCGTTGATATATTTCAGCTTGATTAAAATGTTGCTGTGGGAATAATCACCAATAAACCGTGTAGAGGACCAAAGGAAATGAGATATGAAGTTACCGCCTTCCTCTAAATTAAGAAAGAAATATTTGTGTCCGGGAAATAATAAGAGAGAGAGAGAGAGGGAGTGAACATTTAGGAGGTTTTTTCTGCAGGCACAACATGTGTTTTCTCATTAGTGGACATGCATTTCATTTATCTGACTCTTTTATCCAGAGCGACTTTCAATGAGTGCAAAAACCATAGAGATTCAAACTCAGAACAACAAGAAGGAAAGTGCAGATATATTCACTTCAAACCACCACAGTGTAGGGAAAATAGTGAATGTCCTCTTCCAATGTGAGAGTAACATGATAACAAAGGTATCCCAACTGTAGCTGTGAACATGACAGGATGTATGATTACCTAGAAGAGCATCAGGACTGTTTTAGGCATATGATAGCTATGTGATTAACATGATGATTCAGCCTCTATGGAGATAGAGACATATGACAAGCATGATCATTTCTGACGTGGAGCTAATCTGAAGTAAACATTGAATACTGCTTTCTATTCCTCCATCTTGTGACTGTGTAACTCCCTCTCTTGGATATCAGCATGTGAAGGACACTGTTCTGGGAACTATTTGGCGGTACTGGAACTTCCGTATCAGTCTGTGACGTCCCTGGGCCCAGTAAGACTTTTTCCCATTGACTAACATGGGGAAAGAGACGTCTGTGAATCGGTGGATAATTTTTTTTTAACTAAATAAACTCCCAGTATGAACTATTTTATAGCCCTTATTAGAATAATTCGGTCCTTAAAGTTGTAAAATGCACTAAAAGCCGAATCTAGATTTATTGTCGCTCTCCATTCATTCTAGTGAGCCGAGTGTGGGAGCTCGGGGGCGGGGCTTAATGACAGGAGGCGGGGCTTAAGGGGCGCACGCTCTGTGAGCGCACATACGGGTTCTTCTGCTCTGACAGCCAGGGATGCTGGGTAATCTGTGACGTTTCGCTGTCTCAAAAGTTGGGCCATTTTGTCCTCATGCGCCAATGAGCAGCTCTCATAGGAAAGAACCAGACCCCCCTCCCACGCTGTATCCAGTTCTTATTATACATCCATGATCTGGGTCCCACTCGCAGTGATAATAATAATAATGATGGTGTAGAAAGCTGATTGGCTGACACAGAGCGTAGTGCACGTTGTTGGAGTAAACGGTTTGACCAAGGCCTTGATGTAGGAGGGGAAACATGCAGGATTTAGTCTATTTACTTACGGTAAGTTAGAAAGTATTAATCACATCTAATAAACGATATGCTTTCACAAAATATATAATTTCAAGCACTTCAATTAAATATGTCTTTGTCTATTTATTCATTTAATTTCCTCAAATTCAAAAGCTTTCAAGGGTGAATGTGAATCATTTTTAAAAACCAAATTATAATTTTTTAATTAAAGTGTTGCCTAAATGTAAAAAATGAGGTCGAATTTCTGTGTTTAGTTTAAGGAAAATAATCAACGTTTTAATCACATTAAAATAATTCTTTTTTTTGCAAGATGTCAAACTATGAGACGATCTAAAAAGTAGCTTTCAACAAACAACAACAAAAGGATCTGTATTTTGAATAACACATCATGTTAAAGGACGGACCAGATCCCTTCACAGCTCGGTCGACCAGTACCAGGGTCTTGAGTGTCTTACAACATTCTCTTGCACTATTTTCTGTTTTATTAGTTTTATGTCCTTTATATATTCATGTTGCTCTGTTGGAGGAGCCTGTGACTTCAGTTTGTATTGCCATATCTACACTTTAGCTACTAGAGGTGGGAGTCACCAGGCTCCCCACGATACGATAGTATTGCGATTCTACGATATGCTAAGTATTGCGATACGATATATTGCGATAGTGCAAATCACATGGCTCATGTCCATGTCCGTCTTCCCTTCCTGGTTAAAAACATGATTTGTAATTTGAATAGTTTCTGTAAATAACCCAATGTGTGTTCTTTGAACCTGAAAAGGAGATGGCATTGTTTTTGTTACTTTCATTGCAATTGTATACATGTCTTAACGTCACTTCCTGTTATACGACCATCTTTCGGAGGGATATACTACAGTTTATATAAAAAAAAAAGTAAAAAAAAAATATATATAATAAAATATCGATACTTGGCGTCCGTGTATCGATACAATATCGCCACGCAAAGTATCGCGATACTATGCTGTATCGATGATTTCCCCCACCCCTAGTAGCTAGTGTGCACATGATGATAAAGACTTGAATATTGAATCTTGAAGTGAATACTCTTTTTCAAGATTCAATATTCAATATTCAAGTCTTTATCGCATCTCGATACGTTGCCAACGATAAGATTCATCAACGATACATTTGAAACACCAGGCGATGCGATACGATACGATTCACCCCTGTTGCGATACAGTTCGATACGATTTGATTCAACATTATGCGATTCGGGGCGATACGATGCGATTCAACACGATGCAAAATAATGATACTTCAATATGAAACTACAGAGGATTTTTGTTTCATTCCTGATATGCAGCAAATCATACATTAACAAAAAAGTGCTTTACATATTTGGTTCTCTCTACTAGTACTGTGCATCCCATCATGCTGTTTCTGTTTGACCTTAAAAAACTCTCCAGAGTGGCTACAGTACCATTGTATAACACCTCACAGTTAAACAATTTAAGGATGCATTGCCCAGG
Source organism: Dissostichus mawsoni (assembly GCA_011823955.1). NCBI lineage: Eukaryota > Metazoa > Chordata > Actinopteri > Perciformes > Nototheniidae > Dissostichus > Dissostichus mawsoni. The sequence continues at coordinate 35,248,755 of JAAKFY010000009.1, forward strand.
ATTAACAATGTGCAAATAACAACTACCACAGAGCAATGCCCATACAGCTGCAGCCTGATGTGCTTAACACTCATCCATAGGCTGACTCTAAGCAGGAAGCAGTGGTTTCTATATGAACAATAAAGAATACAAATAACCTTTCACAAACAGGTCTTTCATAACTGCTTACAGTGAGGAAGACATTCAAACTATTATTGGCAGTCACAGGCTGTAAACTAAACACCACTCTCTCTGACAGAACACTGAGTGATTTCACTCATGTCTAACTTTCAGGTTTCTCTTTTCAGCCTCAGACCCCATGTCGCCTCTTTATGTGCGTCGCTAAGTTCCTCGTACTACTTGTGTACTTTAAAGCGGCACGGCATCGTTTACAATTTGCAAGCGATTTTTGAAGTTGTCAATCTTTCTTGAAAAATCCGAAGTGTTGCCAAACGTTTGATTTGTAGGTATTTTTCGGTGCGCTGTGTTTCTCTTTCTCCTCGAATTCCATGTGTGTTGATAACTGAGACTCTCGGCCTCCGTAGTGCGAAGCAAAGATCAAAGATCGTCTCTGCTGAGTGCTGACAGGATGAGAGGATCGTCTCTCTGAGTGCTGACAGGATGAGAGGATATTATATGAATTAATCGTTTTTTTACCTTTGCAAAGACGCTACAATCGATGCATCGCGAGTTCAACCCAAACTGTAGCCGATGTGCACTCTTTCACCCGTGCACTCGCATCTTGAACGTTTATGCCGGTGCACGATGAGAATCGGTGAATCTTAACATCCCTAGTGAGCAGGCCTATTGTTTCTGGATATTTGGGGAGTCAGTGGTCGTGAGGGTTTTTTTATTGCTTACTGTAAGTGGTCCTTGGTATGAAAAAGTTGGAGAAACACTGGTCTGTCAGATTGTAATGATTGTATTACTTCATGAATTACTGAACGACTGTGCGTGGTTTGTCCTTGTTTGTCATGCTTTGCTTTCTGTTATTTTGTTCATGTATGTCTGTAAGACGTTGCTTTTGTCGGGACCCCCTTGAAACGAGATGCATGTCAAGGAGTTTATCCGAATAAATACATGTCTATATATATTCTGGCAGCCAGTAAAGGGAGGGGAGGAGAGCTGCATGGTTGGAGAACTGGGGGAGGTTGAAAACCAGTCTTGCTGCAGCATTCTGAATTAGCTGTAGATTCATGACTGAACATGCATTCCAATCCTGGAGATATGTGTTATATACTACACATTATTATCATAGTGGTAATGTGATGGTAGTAACACCAGCAGGTCTGGATCAGCTGATACTACACTGAGAGTGTGATCAAATGTGTTAAGACGTGTTTATGAGAACCTAAAGTCCGCCTACAGACACGCTTTAATTAATTAGCTCTTTCTCCCTCGTTCAGGAAATCTGGCTCAAGATCCAAAGCTATAGTTTCTGATCCTGTTTTTTAGAGGACCTGAACATCAGCAGGAGAGGACTCTTTAAAGTAGAGACACTACATACTGATATACACCTGAACATCAGCAGGAGAGGACTCTTTAAAGTAGAGACACTACATACTGATATACACCTGAACATCAGCAGGAGAGGACTCTTTAAAGTAGAGACACTACATACTGATATACACCTGAACATCAGCAGGAGAGGCTCTTTAAAGTAGAGACACTACATACTGATATACACCTGAACATCAGCAGGAGAGGACTCTTTAAAGTAGAGACACTACATACTGATATACACCTGAACATCAGCAGGAGAGGACTCTTTAAAGTAGAGACACTACATACTGATATACACCTGAACATCAGCAGGAGAGGACTCTTTAAAGTAGAGACACTACATACTGATATACACCTGAACATCAGCAGGAGAGGACTCTTTAAAGTAGAGACACTACATACTGATATACACCTGAACATCAGCAGGAGAGGACTCTTTAAAGTAGAGACACTACATACTGATATACACCTGAACATCAGCAGGAGAGGACTCTTTAAAGTAGAGACACTACATACTGATATACACCTGAACATCAGCAGGAGAGGACTCTTTAAAGTAGAGACACTACATACTGATATACACCTGAACATCAGCAGGAGAGGACTCTTTAAAGTAGAGACACTACATACTGATATACACTGAACATCAGCAGGAGAGGACTCTTTAAAGTAGAGACACTACATACTGACATACACCTGAACATCAGCAGGAGAGGACTCTTTAAAGTAGAGACACTACATACTGATATACACCTGAACATCAGCAGGAGAGGACTCTTTAAAGTAGAGACACTACATACTGATATACACCTGAACATCAGCAGGAGAGGACTCTTTAAAGTAGAGACACTACATACTGATATACACCTGAACATCAGCAGGAGAGGACTCTTTAAAGTAGAGACACTACATATGATACACCTGAACATCAGCAGGAGAGGACTCTTTAAAGTAGAGACACTACATACTGATATACACCTGAACATCAGCAGGAGAGGACTCTTTAAAGTAGAGACACTACATACTGATATACACCTGAACATCAGCAGGAGAGGACTCTTTAAAGTAGAGGCACTACATACTGATATACACCTGAACATCAGCAGGAGAGGACTCTTTAAAGAAGAGACACTACATACTGATATACACCTGAACATCAGCAGGAGAGGACTCTTTAAAGTAGAGACACTACATACTGATATACACCTGAACATCAGCAGGAGAGGACTCTTTAAAGTAGAGACACTACATACTGATATACACCTGAACATCTGCAGGAGAGGACTCTTTAAAGTAGAGACACTACATACTGATATACACCTGAACATCAGCAGGAGAGGACTCTTTAAAGTAGAGACACTACATACTGATATACACCTGAACATCAGCAGGAGAGGACTCTTTAAAGTAGAGACACTACATACTGATATACACCTGAACATCAGCAGGAGAGGACTCTTTAAAGTAGAGACACTACATACTGATATACACCTGAACATCAGCAGGAGAGGACTCTTTAAAGTAGAGACACTACATACTGATATACACCTGAACATCAGCAGGAGAGGGACTCTTTAAAGTAGAGACACTACATACTGATATACACCTGCACATCAGCAGGAGAGGACTCTTTAAAGTAGAGACACTACATACTGATATACACCTGAACATCAGCAGGAGAGGACTCTTTAAAGTAGAGACACTACATACTGATATACACCTGAACATCAGCAGGAGAGGACTCTTTAAAGTAGAGACACTACATACTGATATACACCTGAACATCAGCAGGAGAGGACTCTTTAAAGTAGAGACACTACATACTGATATACACCTGAACATCAGCAGGAGAGGACTCTTTAAAGTAGAGACACTACATACTGATATACACCTGAACATCAGCAGGAGAGGACTCTTTAAAGTAGAGACACTACATACTGATATACACCTGAACATCAGCAGGAGAGGACTCTTTAAAGTAGAGACACTACATACTGATATACACCTGAACATCAGCAGGAGAGGACTCTTTAAAGTAGAGACACTACATACTGATATACAACTGAACATCAGCAGGAGAGGACTCTTTAAAGTAGAGACACTACATACTGACATACACCTGAACATCAGCAGGAGAGGACTCTTTAAAGTAGAGACACTACATACTGATATACACCTGAACATCAGCAGGAGAGGACTCTTTAAAGTAGAGACACTACATACTGATATACACCTGAACATCAGCAGGAGAGGACTCTTTAAAGTAGAGACACTACATACTGATATACACCTGAACATCAGCAGGAGAGGACTCTTTAAAGTAGAGACACTACATACTGATATACACCTGAACATCAGCAGGAGAGGACTCTTTAAAGTAGAGACACTACATACTGATATACACCTGAACATCAGCAGGAGAGGACTCTTTAAAGTAGAGACACTACATACTGATATACACCTGAACATCAGCAGGAGAGGACTCTTTAAAGTAGAGGCACTACATACTGATATACACCTGAACATCAGCAGGAGAGGACTCTTTAAAGAAGAGACACTACATACTGATATACACCTGAACATCAGCAGGAGAGGACTCTTTAAAGTAGAGACACTACATACTGATATACACCTGAACATCAGCAGGAGAGGACTCTTTAAAGTAGAGACACTACATACTGATATACACCTGAACATCTGCAGGAGAGGACTCTTTAAAGTAGAGACACTACATACTGATATACACCTGAACATCAGCAGGAGAGGACTCTTTAAAGTAGAGACACTACATACTGATATACACCTGAACATCAGCAGGAGAGGACTCTTTAAAGTAGAGACACTACATACTGATATACACCTGAACATCAGCAGGAGAGGACTCTTTAAAGTAGAGACACTACATACTGATATACACCTGAACATCAGCAGGAGAGGACTCTTTAAAGTAGAGACACTACATACTGATATACACCTGAACATCAGCAGGAGAGGACTCTTTAAAGTAGAGACACTACATACTGATATACACCTGAACATCAGCAGGAGAGGACTCTTTAAAGTAGAGACACTACATACTGATATACACCTGAACATCAGCAGGAGAGAACTCTTTAATAATCAGAGTATTTCTTCAGTTTTTCTGCCTCTGTATTTTTCCGTTTGAATCCCAGGACAAACCCTAATGAGTAAAGCTGTATTAATTCCCCGTCCTGCACATATTAAACTGTTCTGCACCGCAAACCTGTAAATTGCCGGTTACCCGTCACCGCCTCTCGTGAAATGACTTCCCTCCGGACCCCCCACCACCCCCCCCCCATGCATATGCTCATTACACCATCATATCTGTTCCTCCCTGATTTATCTCCCTCTTCTTTCTCCCTCTCTCATTATCTGGTAATTTAGATATGTGAGCGCCGCGATGATTAGCTTCTCCGTTCATAATCAGTCCATTCCTTCCGCTTATCTGCTCAATATTGTTTTCATGTGTTCAGGCGTATTGAGCCCTGGAGAAGGAAGGATGAGACCCTGGACTTGTGTTTTAATATGTCTGTTTTAATACTGTGGGAGGGGGAGGAGGACGGGGGAGGCAGGAGTGAGTAGGAGAAAGAGAAGAAAGAAGATTTAAAAAAAGAAAGAGGAGGATTTAAGAAACAGTAAAGAAGGGCTGTAGTATATCAAGATCTGTCTTAAACATCACGATGATATTATAGATTATATAATGACTAGATTAGTCTAAAATGGAATAAATCTGCTAATTGAACCTGATGTTATGTCAGATTTATTTTAAGTGCCCTATATCTTGCTAGGTAAAAACAATAGGTACCTTTTCTTTGTTGTAATTCAAGTACGATAACAGTTGTAGTATGAAACTTGAAAAAGACTAACATAACATTTCATATGTGAATAATATTTGTGAAAATGTGTTGATTTTGATGCAATAAGAGAGATATTGTCAGACGCTTCACTGCCTGCTCTTCAGGCTTGTATCATCAAATAGTTTTTGTTCCATTATCACATGTTGGAAGGTGCTGTAGTTCACTCACAGGTGTCGGGTCGCATTAAATCATTTCCCCCTCTACATCTAAAAAATAAAGGCGGCTTTTCACACCCACTCAACTAATCCTCACATTTCTCTCAATCACCGTTTCCCACATGGGTCCAAATGAAATAAAAACACAACACAAAAAACACACTTTTCAATGTACCCTTAAAATGGCTCCAGAGATAGTAAAAAAAAGCAAGTGATAGAAAGATCTGTAATTCAGTTAAAACCAACCTCATACGAGACAGCAGCTCCTTGTACGTCGGCTGGATGGTCAGGTCTTCTTGTACACACACATCTCTGAAAGAAACACACAATCATCTCCTTAAAGCACATGTATATCCTCCACAAGGTGTAAGGTATTGTGGCCGACAGGTGCAACGCTTCAACACCCCAAATCTCTTCCATCAGGAGAAACGTGCTGCAGCTTAAGAAACGATGCAGATATAAAAACAAAAGTTCCTGTACTCATGAAGAAACATCTTCAGCAACTTGACAACACATGCAGCGTTTAGAGACATTCAGCAACTTGACAACACATGCAGCGTTTACTAAAAGCTGCAAATACAAAACGCTGAAGAAGCTCTAAAGACAACGGAGACCAGGGGACACTAAAGAGTGACGCACACAGCTGGGAGACCAGGGGACACTAAAGAGTGACGCACACAGCTGGGAGACCAGGGGACACTAAAGAGTGACGCACACAGCTGAGACCAGGGGACACACACAGCTGAGACCAGGGGACACTAAAGAGTGACGCACACAGCTGGGAGACCAGGGGACACTAAAGAGTGACGCACACAGCTGGGAGACCAGGGGACACTAAAGAGTGACGCACACAGCTGGGAGACCAGGGGACACTAAAGAGTGACGCACACAGCTGGGAGACCAGGGGACACTAAAGAGTGACGCACACAGCTGGGAGACCAGGGGACACTAAAGAGTGACGCACACAGCTGGAGACCAGGGGACACTAAAGAGTGACGCACACAGCTGGGAGACCAGGGGACACTAAAGAGTGACGCACACAGCTGGGAGACCAGGGGACACTAAAGAGTGACGCACACAGCTGGGAGACCAGGGGAATAAAGAGTGACGCACACAGCTGGGAGACCAGGGACACTAAGAGTGACGCAGACAGCTGACCAGGGGACACTAAAGAGTGACGCACACCTGGGAGACCAGAGGACACTAAAGAGTGACGCACACAGCTGGGAGACCAGGGGACACTAAAGAGTGATGCACACAGCTGGGAGACCAGGGGACACTAAAGAGTGACGCACACAGCTGGGACCAGGGGACACTAAAGAGTGATGCACACAGCTGGGAGACCAGGGGACACTAAAGAGTGACGCACACCTGGGAGACCAAGGACACTAAAGAGTGACGCACACAGCTGGGAGACCAGGGGACACTAAAGAGTGATGCACACAGCTGGGAGACCAGGGGACACTAAAGAGTGATGCACACAGCTGGGAGACCAGGGGACACTAAAGAGTGACGCGCACAGCTGGGAGACCAGGGGACACTAAAGAGTGATGCACACAGCTGGGAGACCAGGGGACACTAAAGAGTGATGCCACAGCTGGGACCAGGGGACACTAAAGGCACACAGTGGAGACCAGGGGACACTAAAGATTGACGCGCGCAGCTGGGCGACCAGGGGACACTAAAGAGTGATGCACACAGCTGGGCGACCAGGGGACACTAAAGAGTGATGCACACAGCTGGGAGACCAGGGGACACTAAAGAGTGACGCGCACAGCTGGGCGACCAGGGACACTAAAGAGAAATGCACACAGCTGGGAACCAGGGGACACTAAAGAGTGACGCACACAGCTGGAGACCAGGGGACACTAAAGAGTGATGCACACACTGGGAGACCAGGGGACACTAAAGAGTGACGCGTTTGCACTTACTCAGTGCTTGAACTGGACCATAGTCTCCTGGTGAAATGGTTATGTAAATGTGTGTGTCGTCTGCATAGCTATAGTCAGTGGTAGCATGTAGATGTTAAAGAGAAGAGGCCCCAGGATGGAGCCTTGAGGAACCCCACATGTCATATATGTGTCAACTCAGATGTGTATTACCTATAGAAACAACATTTTCCTGTCCTTTAAGTAGGATTCAAACCGTTTACAAATGTTGCTGAAAATAGTAAATACAATATGTTGTGGTCAACAAAGTGTCAAATGCAGCACTGAGATCTAATAATACTAACACGGAGATTCTGCCACTGTGAGTGTTTAAGTGGATGTCATTGAAGACCTTAAAGATCTCCTATCGTGCTATTTTTAGGCATATATTATGGTAAGATATATAAAAATATAAAAACATGTCTATGATGTGTTTTGCTCAAAATACTAAACAGATCATGCATTTTAGAAATCCCTTATATCCCTCTGTTCTCATTTTGGGTCCTTAGCTTTAAAAAAGAAAAGAAAAGGGGGTCAGGAGCTAATGCCTGCTCAGAATTCTGCCGATTCTCAGCTAAATGCTTAAACGCCATATTATGTTCCAAACCACATCAAGGATTATTCTGAAACAGTATGGAGTTCAAACTCTTTTTCTCTCTCAGGTTTACCACAAGGTGAGTTCCTTTTTATTTCCTGCTTCTTTACACATACTCTCTCCAGTACAGGTTAGCTTTGAGCGATGCTTGCTTATGTAAACAAAGACCATATTACTTCCAAAACGTTGCGCATTGTTTCTGATAGCAACGTTTCTGATATGACGTCATATCGGACGCAAATCTGGATCAGCTCCGTTGTTCCCCCGTTTTTAGAGATGTGGGTACGGAGGAAAAGAGAGAGGGTTTTATTTTCTGACACCGGGATACACCGGGGACACACCGGGGACACACGGGGACACACCGGGGACACATAGTGATGTAGAAGAGACATCAAAAAGTGCATTTTGCATGATACAACACCTTTAACAAGAGTATAAAAACACAAATGTGCCAAAACAAATTCAAATATCTAGGAGTATCTTCACCAACTTGACAACAGATGCAACAAAACCCTGCAAATACAAAACGCTGCAGAATCCAGGGGACACTAAAAAGTGACGCACACAGCTGGTGAAACATGCAGAAGTGTAGGTGAACACACCTGGTCTGGACTCCGGAGGGTGTCAGCAGGAAGCAGCGCAGGCAGCTGTAGGTCGGATCTCCAGCCTCCACCTCACTCCCTGGGAGCGGCTTAATGATCTTCACAAAGGATTGTGGGAAAATACCTGTCTGATTGTTCACGGTGCCCTGAGGAAAAGATAGAAGAAAGAGAAATATATGATACAATATGATAGTCTTCGGTACGATAGTCTTCGGTACGATACTCTACGATACGATACTCTACGATACGATACTCTACGATACGATACTCTACGATACGATACTCTACGATACGATTCTCTACGATACAATAGTTGGTCATACTCTACGATACCATACTTTACGGTACGATACTGTACGATACCATACTCTATGATACTCTACGATACAATACAATAATACTCTACAATACAATACTATACGATATGATTCTCTACGATACAATTCTCTTCGATACTTTACGATACAATACTCTACAATACAATACTCTACTCTACGATACGATACTTTACGATACAATACTCTACTCTGCCATACTCTGCCATACTCTCCGGTATGATACTGTACGATACAATATTCTACGATACGATAAAATACAATACTATAGGATACTATAGGATACAATACTATATGATACTATATGATACTATATGATACTATACGATACTATACGATACTCTACGATATGATTCTCTACGATACAATAGTTGGTCATACTCTACGATACCATACTTTACGGTACGATACTGTACGATACCATACTCTATGATACTCTACGATACAATACAATAATACTCTACAATACAATACTATACGATATGATTCTCTACGATACAATTCTCTTCGATACTTTACGATACAATACTCTACAATACAATACTCTACTCTACGATACGATACTTTACGATACAATACTCTACTCTGCCATACTCTGCCATACTCTCCGGTATGATACTGTACGATACAATACTCTACGATACGATAAAATACAATACTATAGGATACTATAGGATACTATAGGATACTATATGATACTATACGATACTCTACTGTACGATACTATACAATACAATACTCTACGATACGATAAAATACAATACTATGATACTATAGCTTACAATACTATACGATACTATACAATACAATACTCTACGATACGATAAAATACAATACTATAGGATACTATAGGATACTATATGATACTATACGATACTCTACTATACGATACTATACAATACAATACTCTACGATACGATAAAATACAATACTATAGGATACTATAGGATACAATACTCTACGATACAATACTATACAATATGATACTGTACGGTATCTGTAAGACACTATACCAAACGTGATTCTACAGTAAGATTCTCTACGGTACGAGTTTAAAACATGGTTTTGGGGATTTTGCTTCTTAATTTTTACACCACCCCTGAGCTTTTACAAAAATCTACTCACATTAATAAAAAGCATTTCTATGGTGTGTTTAAAACATCCACCTTGATGCCCCAGTTGGATTTGTCAAATTTTCCGCCCACAGCCACTCTGTCCGCTGACTAAATCAAAGGCACTCGTCAACTTTTTCACAAGTGTTGCATTATCCTCTCTCCTCCGAATAACAAAGGCTTTCTGATAGCATGCATGCTAACACAGAGGCAGAGAGAGTGTTGTGTAAGGGTTCTCATATTATCAGTGTTTTCTGTTGCAGCTTTTTGGATCTCTGCAGAAAGCCAGGGGCAAGATAAGTGCACCTCCTCCTCCTCCTCCATGTTGCTTCTCATTCTCTCCACCTCCTCCCTTTCTCTCCCACTCACCCACTCCATCTCAACACCTTCCATCTTTTTTCTTTTTTATCCGACACGTTTCCTGACCTCTCTTTAACTGCACCAGTGTTCCAGTGTTGCAGTTTTCCTGTCGAGCGTCTAAATTAAAATGCCCCACATCCCATATCAGGACATGCTGGTCATTAAGTAATTGTCCCAGTACAGGAAACTGGAGCACCTGCAGTCACTTCTGAGGACAGAAATACCTTCTGGTCACTGTACTTGGACGGACACACACACACACACACACACACACACACACACACACACACACACACACACACACACACACCCACACACACACACACAACACACACACACACACACACACACACACACACACCACACACACACACCACACACACACACACACACACACACACACACACACACACACACTATTTTAAACCTTTCTTATTCTTCAGTTGTGCTATATTCTGTAAAGCCCCTTTTCCTCTGGACTAAAAAAAACCCTTATATCTGTCTTTTGTCTTCACCATGTAAACATTTCTGACAATGCGATACTACAAGCTTTGAAGTGACACAATTACTATTTTGGACAATTCAAAGAACACCAGACTTAATTGACTAAATCCTTTATTTAACAGACATAAAACTAATCTAAAAGTGTTTCTTTACAACATTCACCAACCCCGGTTTGAGAGTGTGATACAGAGACTGTGCAACAGATAAAAGAGAAGGTAACCACCATTGCATTTTCACTTTTTGCTTACCCTGCTTTAGACGTTGAATGTCACGCAATAAAAAGACAGTAATACTCGTCTACACGTAGCATTGTCAATCTCTAACTATAGGTAGGATGTCCTGTATTTAAGGAACCTGTATATGTGCATAACATTAGCGTCTTTGACTGCTGTACGGACGGTTGTATGGTTTCATTGTCAGGTTTAAGCGCTAAATCCAAACTCCAGAGAGGCGCCGACATAAGTGAAAGTGATCCATGAATTCTGCTCATAATTCATAAGTACAGATGTCATAAATGAATGCTCCTATATCTCTGTGAAGAGCGTCTCTTTGTAAGGATGTTTATATTTAGCGTTTCGGATCAAAACAGCTGATAGATATGTTGTCTCCTGATAACGTCGCTTTAAGGCCCTGACACACAAGCAGTCACCAGAGAACTCGCCGACGCCGACTGTTGCATCGCCGTGTTCTCCTGCGTCTTGGCCATGTGTCGCACTGGAACACACCGCAAAGACTTCAGCCGAGCACGTACGAACTGCGCATGCGTGAGTGGCAATAACTCTCCTTACCAGCAGGCGGCGGTAGTGTGTATTCGTCATTCAAAAGAGGCAACAACCGGAAGACAGAGAAGAAGAACAGACTGCGTGATATAAACAAACAACAAATAGCGTGTGCGTTCCATTTTCACTCTCGTCCATCGAAAACATGTTTCGTGCGGTCCTGGAGCTATCAGCCATTGGACCGATGAGATGACAATGAATAGCCGTCTGTGTTGTGCCTTCTTAAATCGTTTGTTTACGTCCCTCACTTCCGTCTCGCTTCTCATGCACTGATTCGCTAGCTGAACAGCCAATCAGAGTGGTTTCTTTGGCCGACTGCCTGTGGCCGACGCATGGCCGATTCAACATGTTGAATCGGCCATGCGTCGGCCATGAAAGGCCAAATAAGGCGTGTCACGGCCGACGGTGCGGGACACACCAAATTGAGTTTGGACGACAGGGCACGCTTCGTCGTCCGACTAACGAAAACGGCCGATTTCGGCCTGGTGTGTCAGGGCCTTTAGACGCTACCCTCCAAAAATGACTGAGCGATTTCCTTTTGTAGGATATTCCCCTCTCTCCCCCTTTCATTGTTTTACTCCCTTTAACCATCCCTTCCTCTTTTACTCTCCTCC
>JAAKFY010000009.1:35266098-35268598 GCA_011823955.1 Dissostichus mawsoni
ATAAAATATGCATACACCTCTCAAGAAGGCACTAAGGGAATAACTAATAAGCCTAATAATCTAGCCTTGTATTTGTATTGCATGACTGATAGTGAACTTAACAATATTAAGCAAAGACAATAAATAAAGTAATTATAAATCATACGGTATTGCTGCGTTTATAGAAACGTGCCCACACCCAAAAATGTACACTTACAAAATGTTTGGTTGTCTTTCTCACAAGATAAGTATTTTGTTTGAGTTAATTCTCTACAATGATAATTTAATAGACAGTGACTTTAGCAACAATATTAACGATTATTCTGGAAGAAGCTAAGCACAACAACTTATTGCAAGTGTTATTTCTTGCAATCCTTAAAAAATATCGAGGACTTTTGGACGTTTCTTGGATTCTAAATGAACAACAGTATGCATTTAGAAAAGCAGATTAGGGCCCCTTTAACTTCTTTCTCTAAAATAGCACAAATAGAGTCTCTCTTTTATCTTTGTCTGCTTCTGTTTCTTCTCCCTGATTCTGTCACATGAGACAAAGCATCCTTTAAATCGTGATAACGGTCGCGTCCCGTTGACCTTGTTTGAGGCTCGTAGCGACAATTACTCATCCGGCTGTTTGAGGCTAAGCCTGAGCTAACGCTAAGTGGAGAGCAATGAAGTGTCGTAGCGTAAAACTCTGTGACAAAAAGCCTCCTCACTACAGCCAGCGATCATTGTTTGGACGGAGCTAAACAGCCACTGTAGAAACACACAGCCGGACACACACACACACACACACACACACACACACACACACACACACACACACACTCTCAGATAGAAAGAGGGAGAGCTAAAATCTAAAATAAAGTTGAGTAGGCTGGCTGCTTCGTGAGTAGAGTACACCAATGTTTAACTTGTGTGTGGGAGGCAGGGAAGGAAAATAGAGTTGCTGCTCTTAGTTTGGTAATAAAACACCACCAGTGTGTGTGTGTGTGTGTGTGTGTGTGTGTGTGTGTGTGTGTGTGTGTGTGTGTCTGTATGTGTGTTGCAAGCTTAAGAAAGCTAAACGATTTTGCAAGGTTCTTCTCTAAAAAGGTTTATATTTTAGTTTGGGATTTAAGTCGGTGGCATTAGGAAAGTGTTTTTTAGGGTCATCAGACGTATAGAAGTACAAATGTGTGTTTATTTTGCAGTTCTAGTGAGGACCACCTGGAGCGTGAGGACATGTTTGACCGCCCCTCAATTCTCATTCTTTTTTGAAAATATTTATATTTTAGTTTGTTATTAAGTTAGTTAGTAGAGGGATGTTAGGGAATGCATTGTGTGGTATGGTCCTCACAGGTATAGAAGTACAAACAAACATGTGTGTGTGCTTGTTTTGACCTGTTTGTGAGGACCAAATATTGAGAAACAACCAGTTCTGTGAAGGCATTTTTGGTTGTGAGGAAATATTAGGTGTGTTTGTGTGGGAGTTGTTTCTCTTAGTTTGGTAATATGTGTGTGTGAGTGAGTGAGTGAGTGAGTGTGTGTGTGTGTGTGTGTGTGTGTGTGTGTGTGTGTGTGGGTGTGTGTGTTGTGTGTGGGTGTGTGTGTGTGTGTGTGTGTGTGTGTGTGTGTGTGTGTGTGTGTGTGTGTGTGGTGTGTGTGTGTGTGTGTGTGTGTGTGTGTGTGTGTGTGTGTTGCAAGGTTAAGAAAGCTAAACGATTTTGCAAGGTGATAATGCACATGCAGTTCAAGAGCTGCACAGTGAGAGACACTTCACTTCCAGACTTTATAATATCACACACTGCAGACACAGCCACTTACAGCGCATAGCAAAGGAGCATCACACACACACACACACACACACACTGCACAAAAATATCCTTCTTATCCATGCACTTCTGCGTTTAGCAGCTAAATGACTTCCCTGGGAATTTGAAGTGTGCGAGGGACTCTCATGGCCTGAATAATAGGGCGAGAGCGTCTAACCTGAAACAACCCAAATTAAAAGTAAAGTAGGAAGAAGCATAATTCTCTGCACAGGGAGGAATAAGCTGAATAAAATCACAAATTAAATTAAATCTGAATATTATTTAAAATAAATAGCAAAAACAAGAGGATTTTAAGTAAAAACGTAAAGTACAACATCCTTTTGGGACATTTTTAAGATAGAACGTGTGGTTTTTAAAACTATTGCTGTATAAAATCTAAAATACATGTTTTTCTATGTTTTTAACTGTAAAATATTATTTTGTATACATGTTATTCTCTTAAACTGTCTCCATCCTAGCCTTAAGGCCTGCAATGGAAAAAGTGACTTTACTGAAATATCGAGAAACATTTTACAATTATTTTCGAATAATGTCCTGATTATTTTCTTAATCAATCAATCAATCAAGTGTTTGGTTTACAAAACATGAGACAGCAGTGTAATGAGTCCCATCTGAGCTGTAAGGGAAGCACAGCGTTGGTTGGAGAATAAATGATCATTTCCTCTAATATGACAGACAGAGATGTTACACAAAAAGAAATGCCAGGTTTT
>JAAKFY010000009.1:35273598-35286098 GCA_011823955.1 Dissostichus mawsoni
TGTAGTGTCTCTACTTTAAAGAGTCCTCTACTGCTGATGTTCAGGTGTATATCAGTATGTAGTGCTCTACTTTAAAGAGTCCTCTCCTGCTGATGTTCAGGTGTATATCAGTATGTAGTGTCTCTACTTTAAAGAGTCCTCTCCTGCTGATGTTCAGGTGTATATCAGTATGTAGTAGTCTCTACTTTAAAGAGTCCTCTCCTGCTGATGTTCAGGTGTATATCAGTATGTAGTGTCTCTACTTTAAAGAGTCCTCTCCTGCTGATGTTCAGGTGTATATCAGTATGTAGTGTCTCTACTTTAAAGAGTCCTCTCCTGCTGATGTTCAGGTGTATATCAGTATGTAGTGTCTCTACTTTAAAGAGTCCTCTCCTGCTGATGTTCAGGTGTATATCAGTATGTAGTGTCTCTACTTTAAAGAGTCCTCTCCTGCTGATGTTCAGGTGTATATCAGTATGTAGTGTCTCTACTTTAAAGAGTCTCTCCTGCTGATGTTCAGGTGTATATCAGTATGTAGTGTCTCTACTTTAAAGAGTCCTCTCCTGCTGATGTTCTGTATATCAGTATGTAGTGTCTCTATTTAAAGAGTCCTCTCCTCTCGATGTTCAGGTGTATGAGATGTCCTGCCCCTTAACCTATAATGTACAATGTGTTGAAGTGCTAGCCAATAGGAGCGCAAGTGTTACATAGTGATGTCACTATGACTATTTTCTGAACTTCGGGATTTTAGCCTTTGCAGACCATTTACATGCACTAACACTTATAGAACACACTACAAAAGAGGGAAATCACTACATGAAGAGCGCAGAGTATATTTGCATGTACCTGTTTAATATAAATATGATATTTTTCAGTACAATTCAAGGTTTAAGCCCTTTATGTTGAGGGAAAGTCCGTTATCTTCCACCCTCTTCCTCTTTACAGGCTTATCGTGTTATTGCTTGTTCTCACTTGACCTCCTCATTCAAACACGACCTGAACCCCATTGGCTCTGACTACTTTAAAATCAAAATACCATTTAATTTATTCACTTTTTATTCATAATTGCACGGGATGCAAACTGCTCTCATGAAGCCTAATGGCACCGGATGATTCTAATGACGGTGAACAGATAAAAGGAGGCACTTTTCCATCTTCGCTTCTACGGGCTCAAGTTGCTTTTACTGCAGGATTTTTTATTCACGAACACATTTATGCAAATCCGTTTAGGGAACACGAAGGCCCTCAAATAGACCCTTCATCATTAATTGCAGGTGCTTCAGTTTTAAACCGAAATCATCAAGGATGGCACCTTTTTACTGTTAAACACTTTGTATAATTAGGTATCTTCCTATATCTGAAGCTTAGATAAAAACATGTTTTAAAGATTATTACATGCATTAAACTGCTTCTTTTTGTACCTAATTGTATTCTCTAAATGCTCTGTGGTATAAAACCAAAATAAACGTGCAATAGTGTATTGTATTGTGTAATTATATATATTTTGATTAGATTCAACGTATTTATCCTAATGAGAATCATGCTTTGTTTGAGCAGCATGTTCACAAGGCATTGTATATGAATTAAAAATAAAATGATATAGAAAATAAACGGTAAATAAATGCATATCAACATTTCTATATATCTGACCAATAGTGTATTTATACTTTCACCACTGTCAATACAGCACATGTAAACACTGTATTTACTGTACCAGTTAACTTACTGCACGTATGATGTTCATATCTAACTAATAATTCCTATACATGTGCAAATATACTCTATATACTCTATATATGCTCTTATTTAGAAAGGTAGGAACAGTAATAGTGGATCTGGTATGCACCGCGTTCACGAACAGAGTTTATTTTAGTTGTTGTTGTTGTTTTTAAACCCTCATAAATTAAATGCAACTTACCTTTGTTTACGATTCAATATCTCACTCCTGAAGACAATCCAGCTGCTTTTTGCTACGTAGAGTTTCTGTTTAGTGTAGATCTGCTGCTGTTTAACTTCTACCAGAGTGAAGATACTAACCCCCGAACCTTTCTTAACTTTCTGCACCACTGCAATGTATTGTGGGAAGTGATTGGCATAATGTCAATCATCACCACAATGATTTTGTGCTTCTTAAAAAAAGGGTAATATGCAGAGGTGGGAGTAAGTCTTACATGTGCAAGTCATGAGCAAGTCTCAAGTCTTAACCTACAAGTCTCAAGGAAGTCCCAAGTCACTGTGGTGAGAGTCAAGCAAGTCAAGTCAAGTCATTGCTCAGGTCAAGCAAGTCACAAGGTGCTGCACTTCTCAGAGGCGGAGTTACACGTCCCGCTGCCTCCTGGCGCTGTAGCGATTTCATGAAGTGAATGAGATTCCGAGTTCGAAATGTATCTAACATAATGTATGCACTGCCATTTCCCAACATAAACATTACAGTCTGCCATGAAACCGTTGTCTCCTGCGCTCCACTTCCTACTTGGCGCTCCGGTAACTTTCTCGTGCGAACGAGATACAGTATCTTTTTTTTTTTCATTGCCCTTTAGGGGCTCCGTTCAATACAAAAACTAATGCAAATATTTAATTTTAAGTGAAGTCCTTTCGAGTCATCTGTCTCAAGTCAAGTCTCAAGTCATGAATACCAAGTCAAAGTCAAGTCAAGTCTTTTATCAATGTTAGTCAAGCAAGTCTCAAGTCCAAAATATGCGACTCGAATCTGACTCGAGTCAAGTCATGTGACTCGAGTCCCCCACCTCTGGTAATATGTCACCACTAACATAACAAGTCCAGTCTGAATGCTTTAAAGACATTTAGCTTTCTGTGTTCTATAGGTTTTAGTGCATGTTAATGGTCTGCAAAGGCTAAAATCCACATGTGTTCCCTCCAGACGCCTCCATTGGACTCATAGGTTTACTTCCGGGAACATAGTGACATCACTTTGTAACACTCACCCTTCTATTGGCTAGCGCTCCGACACATTGTACGTGATAGGCTAAGGGGCGGGACATCTCTAAGCGGTTGACCAATCACTGGCCATAGTGTTCTGAACAGAGAATCTGAACTGCTACCATCTGACGGAGATTGAATAAAGTCAGCCTGAAGCATCCTTTGTGCTCCAGTCAGTCCTCTCAGTGAACACAGAGCTACAGATCAGATGCACGCTGAAGGCTCTTTGAGCAGCTCTCACTGATCCTGCTGTTATGTTACATGTTTGTTGTTCATGTATTGTGTCTTGATGTTTGTCTCTTGATGTTACACATGGAGCTGCTGTGATGCATTTCAGACTTGATCTGACCATTAAAGTATCATCGTATCATATCATATCGTGTCATGACAGGTTTAATATTTGTGTAGTATTGGGGGGGTGCTTACACTTTTCGGGTGGGGGTCGGAGTCTCCTCAGAGCTCTGGGCTGATGCTGCCCGTCCTGCTCCGTCTGATAGAAAAACATCCGGAGAGCCTCGTCCAATAGCAGCCATGTTGGGAGACCCAGCAGCCTCTGGGGGGGGGGGGTAATATGTGTTAACAAAAATATATAATTAAATATTACTTCATATTATTTGTTTAGTTTGCACACTGGCAGATGTTAGCTACATCTAAATACTCAATAAATGAAGGAGTTAACTGCAGATGTTTGGAAAGAACAGAGGAAGAGAGGAAGATAAAGAGAGGAACATAAAGAGAGGAAGATGAGAGAAGAGAGGAAGATGAAGATGAAGAGAGGAAGAGAGGAAGATGAAAAGGTCACCTTCATGTACGTGTTGAGTTCAGGGATCCTGCTCTCTGCTATCTCCCTCTTGTTGCCGAGGAAGACTTTACCTGGAGAGAAACACAATGAGAGGAGGAGGAGGAGGAGGAGGAGGAGGAGGAGGAGGAGGAGGAGGAGGAGGAGGAGGAGGAAGAGGAAGAGGAGGAGGAGGAGAGGAGGGATAGGAGGAGGAGGAGGAGGAGAGGAGGAGGAGGAGGAAGAGGAAGAGTTTAACCATCACTCCCACTCACGCTGTGCACGGTTTTTATAGAAGAGCCTGCAGGACGTGCAGATCTCACTCAGGTTTCTTACAGCGTTCAAACAGAAAAGCAGACTGAATCATTATGTAAGACTTTAGAGATATTCTGCTAGTTTTCATGCACACAACGATGAGCCTCCACACATTCAACATATAGAGGACTCTGCTGTTCCACGCAGAGACGATGAGCAAAGCACCAACACAGCGAAACAGGGACGTCAACAACTCACAGTTTAAAATACTTTAAACATGTTTGCTAATGGTTTCATAAGGAAGCACACAACCAGTGTTGGTAAGAAACGTTGAGAGTAAACCTTACTGTTAACTCCACAGGGTGCCTTAAAGTCAGTGAGGCAAAAACCCACGAGGACTCAATGAGAGGTGCAAACGTTGGGAATTAAGCAGAGGAATTAAGGATAAATGGATGCTTCACTTGGATGATTGCACATGTTGCTGATGTTTTGTTTTCACACAAAGTGAACTTCAGAAAAACACACAACTGAAAGATAGATTAAAGGGAAAATGCAATATTAGTGACGTCTACATCTCTAAAATAGAAGATTAAAGATACCCTGCACACAGACACTACTCCATGCAAAGAGGGTGAGCAACGCGCCAATAAATGTTAGAGGCACAAATACAAATAATAAAATAAATGCGCAAAAGATAATGTTTTTCTTTGAGGAAACACACTATGACTTTTGCTATATGAAACATGGACAGAGACTTCTTATATACATATTGCTGATATATTTATTCAATAACAATTATTAAGGGTGAAAAGAGGGAGGGAAAAGGAGCATAAAGATATTTTTATTTTCCCATAATGAGTTTGTATTAATCCAGATTCTGAGACCTGAATCCTGTTCCATATATCTCCTCTCTCCTTCTCTCCTTCTCTCCTTCTCTCTTCTCTCCTTCCTCTTATTCCCCCCCGTCCTGATGAGATCTGGCTCTGAAATGAATCCCGTCACATTTCATATTATCTCAGCTCCTCTGTGACTCTGAATCAGAGTTTGGAGAAAAGTAGAACTTTCCTAAAATAGAAAAGCAACGATCAGAGATTCATGAAGTTTCAAATGGATTTTAGTCCAAAAATGTCTTTATTTTTATGCATTAAAACGATCCTCTCTTCGTGGAGACGGCATGATAGTTTCTCTGCCTGTTTTTATGAGAATATTAGCTATTCTTTAAAGGATTTCTGAAGCCCTGAGTCTGCAGCTCGTCCCCTAAACGTCTCCATTTCTAGGATTCACTTTACATTCTACCTTCACTTTGAAATGCATTTCTACGACAGCTGAAAGTGAAACAGGGGCGAGTAATGCACTCATTCATGAAAATAAAGGAGGTAAAGATGATGTCGTGAATCATATCGTAATAACAATATCAGTCAAAAATAATCTTGATTGGATATTCTTCAAGTAGGTCACAGTTCCTATATGACCGGCTCTCAACAAGGATTAACTCCAGGAACAGGGCCGTGATTTGAGGAAAGGGAGATTACTTTTTTGTAGGTATTATTGTTTTTTTAGCGCTAAGCAGAGAGCCATCTATAATAATGATACTGCAGAGAAACTGTCTGGATGATTGATAGCTCCACAGGTGAGAGACACAACGTGTGTTTCTGTCTTCTGTTCACAAACTGAAGCTGTTTGAGTTCAAGCTGAATTCAATCTGGACGCAACATACAGAGCGAACAAAGGAACATTATTCACCTTTATAGTAAGAATATAGTAACCTAAGTCATTTACACACACACAGTAAACACACACACACACACACACACACACAGTAACACACACACACACACACACACACTTGATGTTCTGCAGCCTCTGATAATCGATAATCGTGACGGCGGCTCGCAGACAGAGGGCATTATGGGAAAACAACGAGGTGCAGAATGAAAGAAGAGCGAGGGAGCAGACGAGGACACACACACACACACACACACACACACACACACACACACACACACGTAGATTAGTCAACACTAACAGATGTCCTCACTCTGAGTTGCAGCAGCATTTCTCTCAGGTTTAAATCTCTTCCCGAAGCACAACTCGTTGTAGTTTTTATTAACTGAGTTATATATTAGGGCTGAAGGAGAAACTCCATCTCCTCCATCAGGGCTTTTAGATCACAGCAGACCGTTTACCGTCTGAAACCTGCTAATGCTAACCAAAGCATGCTAACACTTTCAAACTGAGTACAATGTAGAGCAAGTTCACTATCTTAGGCCCCGGCCACACGAGGACGATAACGGTCGTATCTGCTACAGTTCACTATCAGATAGATCCGTGGTTCTCAAACTTTTTTCAACAATGTACCCCCTTTGAAAAGAAAATGTCAGCCAAGTACCCCCTGATCAGCGCAACAACTATTTGTTAGGGAAAAAAGCCTATATAAAGAGGTACAGTACAGCGCTGCACCATCAGTGTCTGATTTATTAAAACAACAACCTTGTAACTGAGAAACACTTAAATGCTACTTTTCAAATGTTTACAATCCATCACTAAATTCACGGCAAACCAATTTTAACATCATGCAATAACACTAAGACGACATTAGTTGCATTGAACTGATCTTTTTAGTAAGTTGGACTTACAATGTAGTGAGAAACATGGCTCGTGCTTCACTGAGGATCTTTGTCATTCTGACAGGGAGGCAACCTGCAGTTATTACACTTCACGTTTTGAAATATGTGACTCTGTTCATATAAAACCCACACTGCTCAAACTTCCTTACTTTTCCTAAAATTGGTATATATTTATTTATTTATTTATTTTGGGGCGTGGGGAATGAAGAGAAAAAATATATGAGCATGTTATGAGCATGGGATTTTGACCCCTCATATAAACTCATATATATATAATGCTGCGCTATACTTTGCGGCCACACGCCGTTGCCAAGCAACGCTTATTGTTTAGGTCCTTTGATAAGCAGGCAGTCATATCATTAACTAGAACTAGCTAGATCTGATAGATTTGGACATAAACGCGAGTGAAGTCTAACCGGACGCGAGAGAGAGATCAGATCAGATCTCCTGACGAAGAACACGCAGCTCTTCCGGATCACAGCTCCCCCGCTGTGACGGACCGGTGAGCGGAGCAAAATACACTAAGAGTTAGACCTAACACACTTAGCTAGTTTATCTACTCTGGAACTAGCTAAACTAGTTTAAATATATTTATTCTTTACTGTCGGCTTATTACAGGTTCAGCGAGCTGCACGAGACTGACGGGCTGTCAGGAGAGGGAGAGGAAAAGAGAGCACCCTGTTTATTTTTCCCATTTTATTATCCAGAATTACTGCAAACCTTTGAATAAAGTAGTTCATGTACTATTAGTAGTTTGTTTAAATGCATTACTTATGTTGTTATGACTTTTTGATAACGATTGCGGCCCGTTTGCGTTATCGTCCTCGTGTGGCTCCAGCCTTAGTATCCTGAGTATGGTATCTCCGGATCCTGGACTATCATGTCGATCACAGCACAACAGATTCACATTGAGTCTGTTCTCTTAACTCATAAAGTCAAATGGTACAAATCATGAGCATCTGAGGACTCTGATTTCAATTTAGTTTCAAATTTAGAGATTTTTTTCTCTAAAACGAAAAAAGTTTGTTTCAAATTTAGAGATTTTTTTAACACTAAAACTGCAAAAATGTAAGTTAAAAAATGTATAAAATGTTCACAAACACATTGAAGTGAATCAAACTAAAGACTTATAGGGGATTAGTTTGCATTCTTATTAGCGCTTTTTCATTATAACTAACATTATTCTAGGTAATGACTGCAGACAGGTGGACACAGAGTTTCGCCTGCTGAAGCATTAGCAGTGAATGGTAGCGTTGTTACAGAGGAAGCAGATCATTCATATTTCAGAGGGTGATATTCCCCCTGCTGACAGACATGAATGTGAGCGCTGTGAATCCTGAGCTCACCGGGCAGTGAAGGCATCGTGCAGGTGTTGGTCCGGGTCTCTCTGGGTCTTCAGGGAATATCTGGACTCCAGGATCTGGTGCAGGTTGAAATAATCTCTGTACCTCCGATAGATCAGATACTTCCCCCCGCCTTTAGTCCTCACCTCGATCACAACAGCTGCAGGAGGAACGTTTCAGGGGTTAAAATAAAGTGTGAGGGGGTTTGAGGGGGTTAAAATAAAGTTTGAGGGGTTAAATACAGTTTGAGGGGGTTTAATACAGTTTGAGGGGGTTAAATACAGTTTGAGGGGGTTTAATACAGTTTGAGGGGGTTTAAAACGTTACGTACGAAGTAGTCGATGAAGCCTTTCTTCTCCTCGATGTCGGCGATGGTGGCGCTGATGGGGATGTTGTGAGGAAGCTGGTCGAAGTCACTGAGAGGAGGAAATCATTTAGATCATTTAGTCATGTTTTATAACAGGATTACTGTGTACTTCTACTGCACTACAGCTCAGAGGTACATGGTGTACTTCTACTGCACTACAGCTCAGAGGTACATGGTGTACTTCTACTGCACTACAGCTCAGAGGTACATGGTGTACTTCTACTGCACTACAGCTCAGAGGTAGATGGTGTACTTCTACTGCACTACAGCTCAGAGGTACATGGTGTACTTCTACTGCACTACAGCTCAAGGTACATGGTGTACTTCTACTCCTCTACAGCTCAGAGGTACATGGTGTACTTCTACTGCACTACAGCTCAGAGGTACATGGTGTACTTCTACTGCACTACAGCTCAGAGGTACATGGTGTACTTCTACTGCACTACAGCTCAGAGGTAGATGGTGTACTTCTACTGCACTACAGCTCAGAGGTACATGGTGTACTTCTACTGCACTACAGTTCAGAGGTACATGGTGTACTTCTACTCCTCTACAGCTCAGAGGTAGATGGTGTACTTTTACTCCACTACAGTTCAGAGGTACATGGTGTACTTTTCCTCCACTACATGTATTTAATACCTTTAGTTACTTCACAGATGTGGATGAATGATGTGAAATCTAATCAAGTGTTAAATCAGACTTTAGTTCCACCTGGAGTAAATCCTCAAGCTACCCTGCAGTATACAAAGTCATTCAAACTAGCTGCACCTTTACCAGCTTTGAGAACACTTTCATGATCAATCATTATAAAACATATCATATATATTATTCTGAAATGGACCAATCTGCACAATGACTACTTTTACTGTCGCTACTTTCACTATATTTTGATGAGAATACTTTTCTACTTTCACTTGAGGAACATTTTGAATGCAGGACTTTAACTGTAACAGAGTATTCCTACACTCTGGTACTTCTACTTTTACTCAAGTACAAGATCTGAGTACTTCTACTTTTACTCAAGTACAAGATCTGAGTACTTCTACTTTTACTCAAGTACAAGATCTGAGTACTTCTCCTCCCTCTGACAACTTGACACCAAAATAATAATACAATACCGGTGCATGGATGGTTTAACTTCCAGTTGTAGTTCAGCCGAACAACACACTTTAAGAGAGATGATAAAAGATCCTCACCTCTCGTCCCGGAGCTGCCGCGGCAGAGACATGATTTGTATCCCGGGATTAGAGTGAGAAAAACGGGAAGAACTGAAACTTCTGTCCGGAGAGAAGCTTCTTCTGTCGGATAAACTCTGAGTCACACACCGCTCTGAAGCTGCAGAGAGAAGTGAAACAGGCAGGAAGCGAGAGGTCCCTGACACACCACAGGATGGTGCGTTCAGAGGTGGGGAAATAGTCGTGTAAATAATTTTAAATGTATATTGTATGTATAGGCCTATACATTTAGAATGTACATGTTGTTAAAAGAAAGAAAGACAAATGTTAATAATTGAGTTTTTGGGAGAAGGGGTGGGATTACATAAGTGTAAAATTCATCATTTCTTTATATATAATTTGTAAGTCAATCATATTTTTGTTTATCATTTTGATACTGCTTCAGTTTGTACAGTATCATAATTCACTTGTTTCATTTCATTATTATTTGTATTATTATTTGTTTATTTTTGTATTATTATTTTACAGGTTCGAAATAAATCAAATCAAATCAAATCTTAAATGTGGTGCAGGTAAACAAGAGAAGAGGATGGTGCGTTCAGGGTCAGGTAGCAGGTAAACAAGACGAGAGGATGGTGCGTTCAGGGACAGGGTGCAGGTGTGTGTGGGGTTACATACAGTGAAGTGTATACATGTCATTAAACAGGTCTATCTGCATTGTGCAGCAGCTTGAAGTCATGCATCCACATTCTGACATTAGATTTCTTTGTGTCTTAATCACTTAAAATACAACATATTTTAAGGCCTCAAAAGGATTTAAATAAAATAATGGTTTTAGATTTAAAAATTGTTTTTGAATGAAATTAAATACATTATTATTATTTACTCATTCCTTAAATATAGATGTAAACTTTATTTATTTATAGGGTAACTTACAGTCAACGTCTTCCAGTGTGCAAACAAAAAATAAAAATAAATGATATAAATAAACATATAGCATAGGTCCAGTTGTTTACAGGCAGAAATATGACATATTATACTTCTAAACTTCTGTGTATTAATACGCATTAAACACAAATCAGTGGCTGTTGAATAAAGTGAGAAAATACATGGTTATAATGCGTTTTTTTGGTTTAATTCTGAATCTATTTTTGCATCTTTTGTCGCTCTAACTGACAGATTTAAAAATAAAAGTGTTTGGGGAATCCCTGGAAGCAGTGGCGATTCTAGAGCCTGTGGGGGCCCTCGGCAAACATGCACTGAGGGCCCATCGAACCAGCTTTCATCACCACCAGTGGCGTAGCCAGGAATTATTGTGTGGGTGGGCCTGGAGAAATGTAGGTGGGCCAGGGGGAGACTTATTAAGCGTGGGGTCTGAGCTGAAACTTCATTAATGATTTTAATGATTTTTTAATGCACTAATTGAACATAAGCATAAACTAGCAGTGAAAACAAAAACATAGGCACGGCGGCCTCAGTTTGTGTGTAAAACTGACATCCACATGACTAGGGATGGGTATCGTTAAGGTTTTAACGGTAGGCCTACTACTACTTTAATCGATACCGCTTATCGATCCGGTGCTTTAACGGTACTTTTATCGTTTTTTTTGGAGAAAAAAATAAGGTAAACTAACAAATTGTGAACAAAACTAACATTGCTTTTTATTTTAATTAAATAATAATATTTCACATCAAAAGAAACAACAATGTTTTAACAAATCGTATTAAATAATGTGATGACAGAACTGCAAACAGAATAGCTGAAACTTTAACAAAATAAATAACTCAGTTACCTCTAATCATTAGCCCATGTTTGTATAATTGAGTTAACTCCGTGTGTTGCTGCTAGCATACATAATACCTGACGTGGAAAAGTTACTTGTGGATGGGCTACAGAGCTACTAGAAAGACAGTCCAACCCGGTGCATTTCTCCGTCTGGATGTGGTGCACTTTTGCTAAATGTTCAGACAAATTGCTCGTGTTCCGCCCTTACATGCTAAACTCTTATTGCACTTTTGGTAACGAGCATTGTCCACATCGAGACGGGTAAAGTTTAACCACACCTCGGAGCGCGTTCTCTCCGCCATCTCCTCCGTGTGTGTGCTGCTGCATGTAGCAGCTGCGTGTGTGTAAACTGCCCCGCCCCCTCGCACACAGACGGGGGAGAGAGATCTCTCGTCTGGATTGGAAAGATCTAAAATACTAAAAATAATCATAGACGCATTTTGCTGTCTTTTTGCATATTAGAAACGGAGTTGGCGACACTAAAACTGCAATATAATGTTTGTGTAGCAGCAATAATACATATGAGATATATTTTTCATGTCTCCTCCAGTACCGACCGATAACGTCGGAGCTTAATGGTACCACGGTCTTTAATAATTCAGTCCCGGGGCCCGTTTAATACCGGGGCTCGGTACCCATCCCTACACATGACTGGCTCGGCGGCCACAGGTTGTTTATCCTTGACAGTCTTACAGTGGGCACATGAGAGTCTTTAGCAAATGTGTACACGCTTCACTGCAGACCTCAAGAAGAAATAAGACTTTCATTCACTCACGGCAAAACTTACTTTACTTACTAATTTACTCACGGTAAAAAAATGCACTCCCTATTCCATTGTCATGAAGGTGGAATCTAACTATATCCAGAATAAGTTTGATTGGATCCAGGCTAGAAACATGTTTATTTCTGCTGTAAAGTTGGGCATTTTAACATGGGGGTCTATGGGAATTGCTCCTTTCTGCATCCATCCCCTGTTGGCCACTAGAGGAACTGCAGTTTGTGGCACTTCCTTCTGGGCTTCCGGCTCTGCGCTATAACGCGCTGATTGGCTGTGGGTGGGCCAGACGTGCATGTGGGTGGGCCCAGGCCCACCCGGGCCCACCCACAGCTACGCCTCTGGTGGCGCCCCAACACCAACACCCCCCCCCCCCCCCCGCCAGAGCGGAGCAAGGCAACGAAACTTAAAATAAGAAGCAGCATTTTACGGCGCGCTATGCATGGGCCGCCTTGAGGGGGTTTCATGACATGTC
>JAAKFY010000009.1:35291098-35296098 GCA_011823955.1 Dissostichus mawsoni
CTAAACTGTCCTACGCTGGTTATCAACTCGTTAACTCAAGCCAGCCGTGCCCTATCTAATTAGGTGCGCGTTCACATGAAAGGGGGTATTTGGAGCATTCGACCAATCACAAACATGGACAAGCGTACTGACAGCGCAGCGCGTCATACTTCCTGAATGAAAAGTCAACTATAATTAGAAAAATATGAAGACGTTAAACTTTAAACATCCATGACTTAAACACTTGATCCAGGATCAAAGCCACATAGCTGCACCTGCAGGTGAATACAGCTGGTAACAGAACAAGTGTTTGAATGCGTACATTAACAGGTTTATGATATCACTGCCCCGTCTAAGACACGATCTGACTTTCATTACATTTGACTCGAGTGTTTCGTCAACACAGTCTCACCCCCTGAACGTCCAGGAGCGACGCTTGGTCAGGGTCCTATGGAGCGACGCTTGGTCAGGGTCCTATGGAGCGACGCTTGGTCAGGGTCCTATGGAGCGGCGCTTGGTCAGGGTCCTATGGAGCGACGCTTGGTCAGGGTCCTATGGAGCGACGCTTGGTCAGGGTCCTATGGAGCGACGCTTGGTCAGGGTCCAATGGAGCGACGCTTGGTCAGGGTCCTATGGAGCGACGCTTGGTCAGGGTCCTATGGAGCGACGCTTGGTCAGGGTCCTATGGAGCGACGCTTGGTCAGGGTCCAATGGAGCGACGCTTGGTCAGGGTCCTATGGAGCGACGCTTGGTCAGGGTCCTATGGAGCGACGCTTGGTCAGGGTCCTATGGAGCGACGCTTGGTCATGGTCCTATGGAGCGACGCTTGGTCAGGGTCCTATGGAGCGACGCTTGGTCAGGGTCCTATGGAGCGACGCTTGGTCAGGGTCCTATGGCGTGCAGTTGTGACGCGCCGAGTCTCCTTCAGCTTCATAAACGGACGCAAAGAGCTTTTAACTGATTGCGATGTATTCCCATCGGCGGCGGTATTTGACGCTCAGGGAAGCACCGCATCGTCCATGTCGGCGGCAGTTAAAGGGCAATGTGAGCGTCCATTCCCATTGGATAACGGAGGATTTTGCACCCGGAAGTAAGTATTCTCTTTACTGTCGATTGATTTTACAGTGATATCTGCACTACTCATCAACTCAAAAACACCAGATTATCCTTGTTAATTCACAACATTGATTGGTTTAAATTGTGTTCAATGCTTTGTATTTTTCCCCTTTGATTCGGAGAAACAAATATTTTTTGGAGTTTAGGATGGCAGAAGACACTACACTACCCAGAATCCTCAGCTTTCGTTTGGGACTACAACATGTGCTTTGCTTCACAAAACCCCGTGCGCCCTCAGCACCCCCCTTCCCGCGCCCCTGGCGTGGAGTCCAGGGAGCTGCAGAGACTTTGGGAGAAACCTCAGCGTGACGGATGTCCTGTCTGTGGGTTTGGCTGGAGAAGACTGAGGTAGAGAGGTCTTTCTCTGGGAGGAGGACCAGGCCTGATGGAGGAGGACCAGGCCCTGATGGAGGAGGAACAGGCCTGATGGAGAAGGACCATGGAGGAGGACCAGGCCTGATGGAGGAGGACCAGGCCTGATGGAGGAGGACCAGGCCTGATGGAGGAGGGCCAGGCCTGATGGAGGAGGGCCAGACCTGATGAAAAACCACCTAACTGCATCTGTGAGCCCATACTGGGCACAGCTGTCACAAACAAATGATGGTCCTGTTTGACTACACACTATTCAGTGTGCAGATCTTTGTGTTCACAATAAAAGTGTAGTTTCTTAGTGAATGTCTTGTATTGGTCTTTAATCTCATATCAGCTTTTCATTATCTTCTTGCCCCTGGGAGAAAACGGTGAGGCAGCTGTGTCCTTCAGGTATGTCCTTTCCTAACAGAAATGACAAGAAACATCAAACCTATGACATTATTGCAGAGCAAGTGTGTTATTTATGAAAGAGGTATGTTTGTTTATTTAGCGGCTGTAGAAATAATATTTCTTTTTATTTGATTGTTTTTTAAATTCATCACTTTGTACTACAAAAATAATCAGATTATGAATGAACGTATGAAGTTAATCAACATTAAATATATGTTATTATTAAAATACTATTCAACTGTTATCAGAACTTAGTGTAAATGTAGAATCATGCTGTTCGGTTGTCTCACGGCAAGAACCACTTTTACCGCGTCTTTTACAGACAATATTTCGAGACAAATGGTAGCAATTCTCACAATGTAAATAACAATTGCCTTAAATACATTGAAATGTGAAAGCTGACAAAAAAATCATGTTGCTTGGTAAAATCGAAATGTACTTTTTGCAAGGAAGGAACACAGTTGTTACTTTATCTAACCAGAAGGTTTCTTGATTCTTTGTACAGTATGAAAGGGGTCTTTGTACCTTTCACTCCATGCTGAAGTTCACTGCTTCTAGGAATCTAGGTCTGTCTCTCGTGGTCAGCATCCTCTGGTCTGTCTGTCTCTCGTGGTCAGCGTCCTCTGGTCTGTCTGTCCTCGTGGTCAGCATCCTCTGGTCTGTCTGTCTCTCGTGGTCAGCGTCCTCTGGTCTGTCTGCATCACCTGGAAACTTTAAACAAACAGATATGTAAAGTAACATGTGTTGGTCACAGACTTCTTTACATGCAAACGTCATGTCGTAATCTTTTTGTTATCCTTAAAAGAAGTGCTGGATATCACAGCCCTTACTGTAACTTATCAGTTGGATTGTGTATTATTGTCTAGTCGGGGTCCTTTTTATTTTACTGTTATTTTGGAATCGTTTTTCATGAGACAGTCAAATTAAATATTTGTCCTATGCCATATTCACATTCATTTGTAACACACACGTACGGTTAAAAACAAACATATTTAACGAATGTAATGCAATGAATAAGCTGAATTGTCACAGAAGCACACGTAACGTCTTTCTAATATTTAAACAAATTATTTCCTTGTCCTTAAAGCATTGACTACGCTATCGTCGTTAAATGCAGGCATTAAGTTCCATGTTCACGTTCTGCTGCCGCAATAAGTCGGTTTCTCCGGTGTCATGATAATAAAATGTAAGTATTGGTAATAATATAACAAATTGTTAATAAAAACAACAAGGTTTGGGTTTGTTTGTTTAATATGATGAACGTTAACCAGTAAGCTTCAATAATTAACTCCAGCTCAACAAACCATATTGTAATATCTACCTTAAAGGGGACCTATCATGCTATATTTAAATAATATATAAGGTATATATATATAAGGTATATTAATACGTTTTAATTTTCAAAATACGAAACAGATCATGCATTTTAGCCATGCCTCATTTTGCCTCACTCCAGCTCTGTCTTTGCAAGGTCTGATTCAGCTGACCACGCCCCCATGCGGAAGAGGGGGGCGTGACACGGCCCCGGCACGAGCGTCATGTTATCATGCTTGCTGTGATTACGAGTGGAGAGTCAACATGGCCCAACCTCTCATTCCCCTGATTGGTGGAGAGTTGACCAATCAGGCGGAGTGCACCTACATTACGTCAAAAAGGTGCAAATAAAAAATCCACCCGTATCAAATCCGTTGCAGCCCCGTTTTTAGAGATTTGGGTATGGAGGAAAAGAGAGGGGTTGTGTTTTCTGACACTTTGTGAGTTCCCTGGAACACCGGGGACACATATGTATGTATAAAAGACATCACAAAGTGCATTTTGCATGATAGGTCCCCTTTAACGTTATTCTGGAACCAACTGGAAATGTGAGATTCATATTTTTAAAATACACAGATTTTATAGTGAGGTTAATCTCATATACAATACGCTGGTATTCAACACTACTGTGACGCTAGCTGTCTGCATTGTCGAGCATAGCGGATTTAAATTAACAATAACAATGCATACAGTTACCTAACTAGAAAACGAACTATCTAATGTACGAGGATGACCTTATTTTACCAACCTCACACAGAAGCCTTTTGTTCTACAGTATAATCCTTCTTAATGTTTTACACTTCTCTATTATGTACTTCTCTATTAAGTTTTAACTTGGACGCTACGGATAGCATCGTTAGCACAGATGTAGCTTAGCTGAATAAAAACACCAGTAAGAAATAAAGCGCTTGAATTTCACTTACCGAAGAAACTGCATTCATGGACGGTCTGTTTTAGCCGCAGAGCCATAAGATAAGTCCGATATTTTAATGAAGAATACTCCACCAGGCATCAACACAACAAAACGACCGAGTTCAAGTGTGTTCTCCGGATCAGCCAAGAAGCTGAGCCCCTGTAGCAGCCTGGAGCTAACGGAGCTAACGGAGCTAGCCGAGCGACCACTAGCAGTTTGGTACTTCCGTTTCATTACAATGACTTCCGTTACAGCAAGAATCCCCTCACACACAGAGGTGAAACACATGCACATTCCCTACTGAGAACCTTTCAGAAAAAAAAGATTTCAGGAGTGTGTCTGTGTGTAAGGTTTCCAGTAGTGGGAGGCTGTGGCTCAGTGGTTAGTGTGCTGGACTTCGAATCAAGAGATAGCAAGTTCGAGTCCCACTGCAGTCAGCATGTTGTTGTGTCCCTGAGACACTTCACCCCAAACTGCTCCTGTGGGGATTGTCCACAGTATTGAGTATGGAAGTCGCTTTGGATAAAAGCGTCTAACAAATGACATGTAATGTAATGTAGTGAATGTGAGAGTATTTCAGTATGTGCGTGAGGTTCATTTTCATTTTCAGTTGCGTGTGTGTGTGTGTGTGTGTGTGTGTGTGTGTGTGTGTGGTGTGTGTGGTGTGTGTGTGTGGTTTAATTTTCAGTTGTGCGTGTGTGAGGTGTTCACTAGTGAATGTGAGAGTATTTCAGTAGTGTGTGTGCAAGGCCAGATGTTTTCAGTAGTGTGTGCAAGGCCAGATGTTTTCAGTAGTGTGTGTGCGAGGTTAGTTTGAATGTTGGCCTACACGGCCCTTCATAACATCGACGTCTGCACTCACAGTGCGGCGGACTGTAC
This sequence comes from Dissostichus mawsoni, assembly GCA_011823955.1. Taxonomy (NCBI): domain Eukaryota; kingdom Metazoa; phylum Chordata; class Actinopteri; order Perciformes; family Nototheniidae; genus Dissostichus; species Dissostichus mawsoni. Next base: position 35,296,062 of record JAAKFY010000009.1, read on the forward strand.
GTAATGTTACTTTGATCCGGTTACTTATGTTGTGGCA
>JAAKFY010000009.1:35301098-35306291 GCA_011823955.1 Dissostichus mawsoni
ACGCCACGCCACGCTGCGGCGTTTTTAGCGATCGCGGCCACTCTAGTCAATGGGTGCTATTCCACCAGACCCGCTGCCCCACGCTGGCCTGAGATAACTGAGACTAAAGTGAACTATCTGAACCCTCAGAGAGTCCTTCACCTCCCTGAGCCTCTCAGTCTGACAGGAGAGGACAGCTCCTTGTATCCGTTAGCGCAGCTAGCACCAGATGCTAACAACAATCACCGTGTGGTCAACACATTCTCACTACCAACTCGTCCTATAGTGACGTTATGTTTGGATTCACATGAAGAAACAGATTTGAGACACATTTGTTCCTGAAATGATGAACGAATGAGAGCACGATACATAAAGTGAGTAAATATCCACAACCTGACCTCCGGGAGCAAGAGCTGTTCGTTGTTTGGGTTCCTTTGTAGTCAGTTTATGTCTTTTGTTTTGAGACTCGTGTGGTCGTTTTTGTCCCTTTGATGTCAACTTGTGTCTATTGTAGTCATTCTGAGTCCCTCTGATTTCATTTGGTGTCTCTTTGTTGTTGTTTTGTGTCTCTCTAAGGTTATTTTTTGCTGTTTCAGGTCCTTCAATGACCTTAAAGAGTCATGTTGTCTCTTTGTAGTTTAATGCCCCTTTCACACCAACGCGGTTCCCGTTCTAGCTCCTCTAGAGCTTTTCCGGTTCGGAACGGTTTTTCTTTTCAGCCCCCGCTTTGTTCACACCGGCCAGAGCCCGAGTGGTGCTGCGTCATTGCGTCATCGTTTGCGTCACGACGTCACCGTTTACGTCGCTGATTTTCTCCCCAACGGCGTCGATCGATGATCGTGTTGCTTTAATCATACGAAGCCAGATTAAATTAAATAACTACTTCTCAACGCTTATACTTTTCTCCAGAGTGCCGTGGTTCATTGTTTATTAATGTGTCTCAGCGGCATTTACCGACCGCTGCAGCGCTGCCCGCTGTTTGGCATCACAACGCTGTTATGAAAGTTTCTCTGGTATAAAATGGGTGATGTTAGCATAGCAACCGAAGCTAAACTGACTAACTTGACTACTTGTTGCTATAACTTGTGGCATAAGCCGTTTTCTACAGGCACATTTTACCGGCGTATTTTTCATTATGATTCTACTTGTGATAGTCGGACATGACAACCTGTGCAGCCCATGTATTGATTCCATCCCATAGCTGCTATAATACAAAACTAAACGTCTGCCTGCTCTCCACAATGATCAATGACAGCGAACGGATGGTAAAGGAATCTGCATAACCTGTTAAATATAATTATAACTTTGGCCCACATATCATCTGTGTAAAATGTATGCTTATGAAACTAGACCAAATGTTCTTATTTTCCTTTGTTTGCTGTGCTCAATGTGTGTGCGTGACTTGGGAATGTAGTGGATTCAGTTGTTTATGACCTGATAGGAGGGAGGGGGGTTTTGTTGCAGGAGAAAGGTAATAAAACTGACACCATTGAGTCTATGCAGAGATTGTACTGAGGGAAAGATTGGGATATTGGTACCTCAAACCCCCGTTCAACCCATGGTTGTTTATGTGGGGCTGCCATAAATTGTTTATGGTGGGCTGCCATAAAAGATGACCAGAGACTGACCGGCGCCCAGGAGTGAGTCCGAACACCTAGGGAGGAGCAACCGACACCACTCCTCCCCAAGAACTCCTCTGCATTTGTGTGCATAAATATTGTGAATTTTGTACCAACGGGGCCTCTGTTCGGTCTGACTGTCTGATACGTACAGCGCACGGTGGAAGAGCGGAGGCCCGGAGTACTTCGTTAAATTAGTACTTCGTTATGTTGTACTGTTGCTTTCTACCATTAAATCAGCTTATTGTTAATCTCATATCTCTGTGTCTGAGCCCTTCCTTTCATAGCAGACCACTCATCAAACGAACGACGCGGAGCGGGTTTGAACCTTCAGCCACTCAGAGGGGTGGTGCTCCAAAACCCAACAATGGTCAAAGTAAGGTACAAATAAACAGAACCACACGAAGCCTGGTTAGTGTTGCCTGACTTTAGAAAGTGTGTTTTTTTTAATAAGAGTGTGGTTGCGTTCTAGTCACTTTGCTCAGCGCTACTGCTTGTTACAACTTTCATTTGCCGTACTCGCCTTTAACTGTTAGCTCAGGTTAATCTCGCCCCCCTCCAACGTAAGCGTGACGTATGCGGTTCTTGCTTCTAGGCCGGAAATGTTTTGGTGCTTGAAACTAACCGGTTTTCGGAGCTTAGAGGCGGCTCCGCTGCTGCGGTGTGAACAGGAAAACCCGGTGCTTTCAGGCTCCAGCTCCGAACCGGCCCTGGAACCGCGTTGGTCTGGAAGGGGCATGAGAGACTTTTGTAGTTGTTGAAAGTCCCTTTGATGTCAACTTTGTACTTTTGAAGATGTTTTGTGTAGTCATTTTATTTATCTTTTGTCGATTTGTGTCTATTGTCATTCGGAGTCCCTATGATTTAATTAGGTGTACTTTTGAAGTTGTTTTGTGACTCTTTGAAATTGTTTTCTGTCTCATTCTATGAATGTTGTTTACCTTTAAAGTCCTTAAATATCACTTTGAAGTTGTGTCCCTTTGGTTGTCATTAAGCATCACTTTAATGTAAGTGCGTGTCTCTTTAAATTACATCTTACAGGTGAAAGCTGAGGAAATACAGCTTTGCTCCGGAGATTAAGATGAAAAGATGAATACCACTCACATTTGTACGCTAAAACAGTTGCTGCAGCCAGATAGCTTAGCTTAGCTTAGCATGAGGAATGAGGCTAGCTCTGTTGTCAGGAAGTAAGAAAACAAGAGATGTGCTGTACGCAGATTTAATCCATTTCCAAAGTTTCCAGTCTTTAAGATAAACTAACACGCTAGCTTCATATTTAGCAGATGGATATCTCATTTAACTCTCAGCAAGAAAGCAAGTTTTTTTATTTCCCAAAATGTCTAAATACTCTAGTATGTTTTACTATAAGTTACAAACAGATCTATAGAAAATGCACAGACTGTACAAAGAGATGATAAAACTTCAAATGTGTGTGGTTGTGATATGTAACTAATTAAGACGTCCTACAGTATCACTTCAACTCTTAGTACAATAACACATATCTAAAACTGTACAAAAACTCACAAACCTCCCCCTGTGGCTGAAAAGCTTTTAACACTTCAGGAGTTATTTAATTCTCCTGAGACAGAAACGTCGTCTTTATACGGTGACACATCAGTGGATGTGAGGAGAGGATCTGTCGTTGGTGGTGGTGGGTCGCAGCTTCACCGTGGCAAAAGGGTTGGTGCCTCTGAAACAAGACCACAGTGTTACACACACGCATGCACAGGCACACACTCACACACGCACGCACACACACACGCACGCGCGCACGCACACACACACACGCACACGCACGCACGCACACACACAGACACACACGCATGCACACGCACGCACACACAGACACACACACACAGACACACACGCATGCACACACACACACACACACTATCTAACAACAGTGCACAGAAAGAAGATGGAAAGTATTGATTGTACATAGTGTGAAAGCTTCAAAGGAATTTGGGGTATTCGTTTAAAAATGTGGGTTTGGAATTAGGGACCAACCTACAAGATCTGAGTACTTCTACTTTTACTCAAGTACAAGATCTGAGTGCTTCTACTTTTACTCAAGTACAAGATCTGAGTGCTTCTACTTTTACTCAAGTACAAGATCTGAGAAATCATCAAAGACAGCAAATATTGATCCAACAGGAAAACATGTACCTGGGGAACAGCGGGTTGTCAGGCTGTCCGTGGGGAGATAACGCCTAAAAAAAAGAGATTATTGAAAATGTCAAGGTCCCCTATTATACTCTTCTTCATCAATATATCACAGGTCTCAGATATATCAGAGCCTGTCTCTGATTGGCTGAAACACCAAACAGATCATTGCAGCATCCCATAATCCCCTCTGTTTCAGCCCTGTTTCCAAAGTGCTGATTCTCTGTCTGTTACTTTAGATGAAAATAAGGAGCCCCTCCCCACGCCCCTCTGAGAGACATTTGGTTACAAAGAACTCAATGGTGCTCTAGGAGGAGATTCAGGTGATAAGGGGGGGGGGGGGGTTACCTTGGTTGCTGATTGGCTAATGGTTACACAAGACAAAACATCGTTATGACATCATCCAAAATCATTTCATCAGACAGGTTTTTATAGAAATGGATCAGGAGAAAAAGAGAGAGAATCTTTGTTCCTGAAACTTTCAGAGTCTCTTTACACAGAGGGGACACATGTTGATGTAGAAGAGACATGAAGAAGAGGGGACACATGTTGATGTAGAAGAGACATGAAGAAGAGGGGACACATGTTGATGTAGAAGAGACATGAAGAAGAGGGGACACATGTTGATGTAGAAGAGACATGAAGAAGAGGGGACACATGTTGATGTAGAAGAGACATGAAGAAGAGGGGACACATGTTGATGTAGAAGAGACATGAAGAAGAGGGGACACATGTTGATGTAGAAGAGACATGAAGAAGAGGGGACACATGTTGATGTAGAAGAGACATGAAGAAGAGGGGACACATGTTGATGTAGAAGAGACATGAAGAAGAGGGGACACATGTTGATGTAGAAGAGACATGAAGAAGAGGGGACACATGTTGATGTAGAAGAGACATGAAGAAGAGGGGACACATGTTGATGTAGAAGAGACATGAAGAAGAGGGGACACATGTTGATGTAGAAGAGACATGAAGAAGAGGGGACACATGTTGATGTAGAAGAGACATGAAGAAGAGGGGACACATGTTGATGTAGAAGAGACATGAAGAAGAGGGGACACATGTTGATGTAGAAGAGACATGAAGAAGAGGGGACACATGTTGATGTAGAAGAGACATGAAGAAGAGGGGACACATGTTGATGTAGAAGAGACATGAAGAAGAGGGGACACATGTTGATGTAGAAGAGACATGAAGAAGAGGGGACACATGTTGATGTAGAAGAGACATGAAGAAGAGGGGACACATGTTGATGTAGAAGAGACATGAAGAAGAGGGGACACATGTTGATGTAGAAGAGACATGAAGAAGAGGGGACACATGTTGATGTAGAAGAGACATGAAGAAGAGGGGACACATGTTGATGTAGAAGAGACATGGAAGAGGGGACACATGTTGATGTAGAAGAGACATGAAGAAGAGGGGCACA
>JAAKFY010000009.1:35307291-35312291 GCA_011823955.1 Dissostichus mawsoni
AAAGACTCACCTCTCTCCTCTCTGTGTTTTGCAGCCCTCTCCTCCTCGCCCCCCCCCTCCGCCCCCCCCCTCCTTTCCGCCCCGCCTCACCTCGACGCCGGAGGAAACATCGAAAACGCAAACGCATCAGCACGGCCGCCATCAGAGCCATGATCATGTAGAGCTGCAGGTGAGAGGAGCTGTTCGATACGCAGGCTTTATTCTACATGTTTACTGTGCATTTTCAGCTTGGGAAGAATGACATGCAGAACGACATGCAGAACGACATGCAGAACGACATGCAGAATGACATGCAGAACGACATGCAGAACGACATGCAGAACGACATGCAGAACGACATGCAGAACGACATGCAGAACGACATGCAGAACGACATGCAGAACGACATGCAGAACGACATGCAGAATGACATGCAGAACGACATGCAGAACGACATGCAGAACGACATGCAGAACGACATGCAGAATGACATGCAGAACGACATGCAGAACGACATGCAGAACGACATGCAGAATGACATGCAGAACGACATGCAGAACGACATGCAGAACGACTTGCAGAATGACATGCAGAACGACATGCAGAATGACATGCAGAAAGACATGCAGAATGACATGCAGAACGACATGCAGAATGACATGCAGAACGACATGCAGAATGACATGCAGAACGACATGCAGAACGACATGCAGAACGACATGCAGAATGACATGCAGAATGACATGCAGAACGACATGCAGAACGACATGCAGAACGACATGCAGAACGACATGCAGAACGACATGCAGAATGACATGCAGAATGACATGCAGAATGACATGCAGAACGACATGCAGAATGACATGCAGAATCACATGCAGAACGACATGCAGAACGACTGGAGGAAACGTCCGTACTCCTGAGAGTGATGGTTCAAATAGTTTGTGTGAAAGTATTTTTGATGGTCAGAATACTTTCTTTATCCCTGGGGGAAGTTGTGTTTTGTGACAGTTGCTATATTTAGAATTAAAAAACAAAACAATTTGCTTATACAATAAGAAGTAAGGTAAAAAAAAGAAATTGTGAAATGAAGATAAAATAAAATATATAATATATGAATGAAATACAATAACAAATGAACACAAACTTAAAACGTTAAAGCAAAGATTTGCATTAAAAGATTTCCGTGTGCATATATGGAAAATAAAGAAAACGAAGAAAGAAAATGTATTTATTTATTTAAAACATCAGAAGTTCAATTAAGAATGTCCCATTGAATTTATACAAACAAATATATTTATACAAAGAAATGTAAATTTAAAAAAACTGCAGATTTTCAAAAATAAAATAAAATATTTCAATAAAAAAACACTTTAACCTGTTAAGCCTTAAGGGCTTTATTTTCACGAAACTGGGTCTCAAGGCTTCTTAACATTTAACAACCTATGGATGTTTCATACCCACTTAACGGGAAAAAACTCAGCTATCAGACAATATTAACCATTTTTACCGAAACAAAACACGTCTCACAAGAAGCGTCTAAATGAGCCCTGAGCGAAAAAATGCTAACGCACTTAGCACAGAACTCACGGTATAAATACTTTATTACTTATCGGATCTGCACAAACAAGATATCAGCTAGCAAGCTGAGATTCCACAGATTCTAGAAATATAAGTATCATCACTGAGCGATCAAAACTCGCGGCAGGGGAAGCAAACCCAGACATCACACCACGTAGCTTTACGGAGCAAACACGGCCAATTTGTCTTAACTTTTGCTGTTTCTGATCAAAAGTTGTGTTCAATGGCATTAAAACTATAAAACGCTGCTGAAGGTTAATCCATAGGTTCATCCAATGTGTCTGTGTCACTTTGAAATGATCACTGATAATCCATCATTCCATTTTTGTCAAAAACGGAGATTTCATATTAGCTGTTATTAGAGCTGCAACCCAGCTTCCGGTTTTGGGCATTCTGGCTGCGCGCACTCATTCACCAATGGGTAATGTTTAGATGGATTTTAGGAACTTCCCCTCATTCTATTGGCTCTAACGCAGGGGTGCCCAATACGTCGAAGGTAGTGTGGGTAGATCGCATGGCATTGAAAAAAAGAAAAAAAAGTTAGCCTATCATCCATCCTTACTATGGCATTTGCCACTTGATTGACGTACAGGTAAGCCAGTCTGAGACCTCATATTTTCTAACATGCAGTTCACCACGCATGCGCGGTCAACTGCGCCAGCTGCAAATCACCGGCGAGCTGATTACCTAGTTAGCCTTCCAATTTATACAATTCTACTAAAGAAAGGGTATAAGGGGGGCCTCACCTCCTCATCTGAAGCGCAAATGCGGCACAATAAGTGTAAGCGCTCCACAGTTTCTCCGCCGCTTCGAGGTTCTGGTGCTCGCAGTCCACTAGGCCCCCCCCCCCCCCCCCGCTCGCGACACACGGGCCTCACCACATGACTTTGGGCAGGGGCGGTATTGTAGGTAGTTCACTTTGACCTGGTCATTTTAAAAGTAGCTCCCAAGCTGAAAAAGTGTGGGCACCCCTGCTCTAACGGTTCAAACGAGATGTCAATCATCAAAATCGACCGATGGGTTCCAGAGATATGGAAAATCCACCCAAATGACCCAGAAGTGTTTTTTTGTGCTAAATCTCTCTAAAAAGGTCAAATTTAACTTGTTTTGCATCAATCTTGATACAGGGTACTTATTATATGTTATAGTTTGGATTCCTAAAGCTTTTAGTCTGCTAACCCATCATTCAAGGCTGGTTTTCACTAGAAGTAATGGGTTATTTTTGGACGGACACTATAATTTACATTTTTTTACTATGTTCAATCTGAATTTACTTTAAAATAAAAAAAATCTATATTGATTCTGACTTTTCTACATCCAACTCACAGGTTTATCATTGCTTTGAGAAAAAAGATTATTAATTTCCCCTTTTAGAAGTGAAGTTATTCTCATTTGTTCTGGGAATGTCATTTTCGAGCCTGAGACCTGAAAAACAGGCTCGGGGGTTAACAGGTTAAAGGACAAACCCATTAAAGATACAATTGAATGAAATAGAGTAAATATGTATACAAAATAAGAAGATTAGGGGAAAATGTGCATTAAAATTAATACATTTAAATGGTAATGGACTGTACATATAAAGCTCTTTATCAGTTCAGAAGAGTGTCACATGTCACACATTTCTAGGCTGAATTTAATAATGACATGGATGGAAAAATAACAAATGTTTCTTTTGATTTTCCCTGACAGGAAATGGTGAACCCAAAGCGAGCATCGTTGCACCGAAGGAATCTGGAGAGGAAACACGGGATTCTGGGAAAAGACTGAAGACGAACGCTGCTGTTTGGATTTCAAGAGAGTCGTCCAGCTTCATGGATTTAATAAAGTGCAGTCTTATGAACTCTTTGGAACGGAGGTCACACTAAACACTGGATTTACTTTGTGTGAGCCACAGATCCCATTAGCGTGGGTCGATGCTAGACTGGAGTCTGCAGCCATTGATTGGCTGTTTAAACACTTCTAGCTCAACTTCTGATTGGTGCACAGACGGAGAACTTGACTTTTACTCGGACTGAGAAGTCAGAACTGAAACTGGAAACGTGGAGAACTGGATTTCTACACTGGAGACGGGAAGGTGCAGCTCGACGCCAAACATTACTGTAATCCTTTAACTTTATTTACACTGGAGTAGCCAAACACTGTCCGATAGAGAATACTCTGTACTGTAGCTCATGTACTGGAAATATTAATAACCTGCTCATTTTCTACTACTGCCAGATAGAGAGGTGCAGGGATGACGTATTTCTGTAGTCGACCCTGAAGGCAGCATCTTCCTGGTTCCCGCCACAAAAAACCAACGGGAATTTTCCACATTAACACAATTGTATGATTTCTGAAGTAAAAAGCTAATGTTAGGCTATAGAGAACCGCAGTGACGCGCCCTAAAACCCGGAAGTAAACTTCTTCCGGTTCCATCGTCAAAAAACAATGCAATTTCTCCATAGGGTTTTGGAAAATAGCTCAAAATAAGGTCTGTGGTTGAAACACATTTAAGAGAGGGATCACGTTTTGTTCAGCCAGATAATCTCCACATATCTACGCTACTTTTATAATTTTCGAATCATAAATCTAGTCGCCAGAAGCAAAATGCTAACGTTATGCTATAAAGGAACTACAAGCTAGAACGGCAGGGTCGCACTACTCAACGTCACGCCAACTTAAGATCGCCTCAACTGACTTTCGCGCGCTTGCATATTTTAACAAAGCTTTTCATTTTATGATGATGGTCAGATAAAGATATAGATACTAAAGATACTACAGATACTACAGATACTTAAGATAGGCATATACTCTCTTTCAAGCAGAACACAGGGGGAAAGAAATTTAGCGGGAGTGTTTACGTAATCGGCGTAATGACGTACAACGGCCTCGACCATTTCTGTAGTCCACTAATGCCACTTGGTAACAACCATATTTTTCCGACACGTAAACTCTTCAGAAATCACCAGCGGGGTTAATGTGGTAGAACAAAACGTGATCTATCTCTAATTTTGTGTCAAACACAGACCTTATTTGGAGCTATTTTCCAAAACCCTATGGAGAAATTGCATTGCTTTTTGACGAAGGAACCGGAAGTGGTAAAAATGCTAACTTACTTCCGGGTTTTAGGACGCGTCACTGCGGTTCTCTATAAAGGAACTACAGCACGGTCACATGACTTCACGTCACCACCGCTAAGCTAAAGGAGGCTAATGTTGGGCTATAAAGGAACTACAGCACGGTCACATGACTTCACGTCACCACCGCTAAGCTAAAGGTGGCTAATGTTGGGCTATAAAGGAACTACAGCACGGTCACATGACTTCACGTCACCACCGCTAAGCTAAAGGTGGCTAATGTTGGGCGTGATGATGTTTAGTCGTCTCATTTAGACACTTGTTAGCAACCGTGTTGTTTTAAAGGTCACCTATTATGCAAAATCCGCCGGTTCATATCTTTTC
>JAAKFY010000009.1:35317291-35344791 GCA_011823955.1 Dissostichus mawsoni
GTGTGTGTCCTCTGGCACCGTGTCGCTGTTAATGAGCTGTGAGCTGGCAGCCAATCACAGTGGCCGACAGCCTCCGAGCTCACACTGTAGCGACGAGTGTAAACAGTGCGGTGGCTCCGCTACATTTGACGCACACCTGACAACACACACACACAGACAAACACACACATACACACACACACACACACACACACACACACACACACACACACACACACTCACACTCAAGAAGCGAGGTCACGGTGGTTAGGGCACAGTTTTAGCAGATAAAACACACAGATGTTTACATGCAGACACTCTCTCTCAGACACACCTTCCTGACTCACCACTGTGTGTGAGTGTGTGTGTCTGTGTGTGTGTGTGTGTGTGTGTGTGTGTGTTGTCAATCCCTTTCACCTGAGGGGAGACGCAATATGATTCCTGAGAATGACTCACTGTGAGCTAACGCTAACTGAACATGCAACACATCTTATTAACATTGTTTTCATATGCATCACACATTCCTGTCTTAACAGCAGTTTGAACAGCAGGGTTAAAAAAACTATCGCAAAACAACGAGCAGTGAAGAGGAAGAACATCAAGGTAAGACTTCTATTAAAGTTACAAATGTATAGTTTGAGTTGAGAGCAACAAGCACATTTCTTTAGGGGTGAAAACGTTGGCACTTCACATCAATCTCAAGATTCAAGGGTTGTATTATCATGTGCTCAGCAGCTACAGTGTAGAAATGACAATGAAAATCTTCTGACATGAGCTCCTCCTACAATGCAACATATTATATAAAGGACATAAGACAACAAATGAACATAAAAATAATATTTGAAAAATAAAAATTGTGCAAATGACACTGAGACATTCTAAAGATGCAACCAGATGAATGCTTTGTGTTGCACTTAACAGTTCAGGTGTTTAATAGACTTATGGCCTGTGAGATAAAACTGTCCCTGAGTCTGGGAGCAAGTGTGTGTGTGTGTGTGTGTGTGTGTGTGGTGTGTGTGTGTGTGTGTGTGTGTGTGTGTGTGTGTGTGTGTGTGTTGTTGCTGGGGTGATGGGGTCTTTGATATCTTCACTTAGGTAAATGAAAGAATGATTGGGAATGGGTATCATCAGCATGTAGTCGGAGTGTGTGACCTGACCAAAATATGTTTGTCTCTTTGGAAAAGTTTAGTCACATGAGTTCAGATTTAGTTAATTTGTTGAACAGACTTCGTCTTTGCTGGAGTCAGAGATGTTAGTTTCCCTCTTATTGTTTCAAATATGATCTGTCTGTCCCGAGGGGAAGTGAATCTCCATCACTTCGTTCGTTTCACTCTCTGGAGGAAAACCCCAACATGACCACCCCACCCACTGTCACCACACACACACACACACACACACACACCACACACACACCACACACACACACACACACACACACACACACCACACACACACACACACACACACACACACACACCACACACACACACACAATAGTGTTGTGATGTGGCGAGGGTGTGTTTGGTCTCCCTGGTGTTTGCTTGTGGCTCCATGGTCGGCCTCGTCTAACCACGCTTTGTCCTCAGTGCAACCTCTGTCACACACACACCACACACACACACACACACACACACACACACACACACACACACCACACACACACCACACACAGGACACACACACACACACACACACACACACACACACACACATACACACATACAGGACACACACACACACACTGGACACACACACACACACTGGACACACACACACTTGCTCCCAGACTCAGGGACAGTTTCATCCCACAGGCCATACGATTATTAAACACCTGAACGTTTTAAAGAACATCCATATGCGTCTTGCAAATTGTTTATCTTATATCATTCCATGTACTTGTATATAGACTATTCTTGCACTATTTCTATTGTATTTGCATTAACCTGCACATCTCCAAACATTCTCTTGTACTATTTTATCTGTTCTATGTCCTCTATATAGATTCATGTTGCTCTGTTGGAGGAGGACTTCAGTTTGTCATTGCCATATCTACACTGTAGCTGCTGAGCACATGGTGAGAAAGACTTGAATCTTGCTCACACATTATTCTGAACACACACTTGCAAGTTTGACTCTCAATAAGACGACTACAAATCAGGGCTTCTGCTTTGGACGCATGCTCAGAAGATAGATTTGAATGTAGAGATCTGTTGTGTTTATCTTTTTAAATCTGCATGATTGCATTTCTAAGTTTGTCAAACTATGAATGGATTTCCCCAAAATATCAAAATACTGTCCCTCTTTAAAAAGCTTCAAAACATGCCTGAAAGATAATAAATCTGCTGTTTAAAAACCTCTTTTTCAATATATTAACACATGCTGAAATCACTTTCCTTTATTGTTTCCACCCAGTGTTATTTTATTGTATATGTTGTTTGCAATCATTATTGAGGTCAAGCTATTGTTTGTATATTGATCTTGTGTTTCATATTAAATTCAGATTTTTTAACATTATTTAGGCTCCGAAAGATCCCAGTGTGTTTCTGCCTCTTCCTGCACCGTTTAAAATATACAACAGCCTTGGAAACAAGCAAACAAATCAATAACAGCTTCTGAACGTGTCTTTACATTTGGGCATTCAGGAGGATTTGTTTCCAATTAAGCCTCACAGCAGTCAAAGTCCAAATCAAGTCTCAAGTCAATAATCGATGTGACTTCAGATCTGATGATAGTGCTAACCCCAAACGTTCTTCTGCAGAAAAAACCCTATCAAATGACTTCACTTATAAAACATGTCCCAACTTAAATGATCAGATCCTCCCAAAACACACAAAGACGTGTCCTTCTAGATCCAAACACAATAGCTGGGACTCGGTCTTCCTGCACAACTTCCTGTTATGATCTGACAGAGCTGAAGTCATAAAGACTGCACTGTGCGTCTGAATGAGAAACTCAACAGTTAAATCTCTCCCCTTAAAACATCACTTTCTACATTTCTGGATTCTTCATTCTGAGCTGTGGGTTGTGTAACACAGGGTTAATGTTTTTCTCAAACTTCTGAATTTCTTTCACAAAATTATGAGATTTTGAGCATTCAGATTGTTTTGCTAAATTCTGACTTATTTCCAAATTCTGACTTTTTTTGCAAAATTCTCAGTTCAAAATTCTCACTTTTTAAGAGACTTACATTTTTTATTTTTTTGTATTTTTTCTAAAAATGTTGAATTTTTTTTAATCACAGTTTTCCTCAGAATTCTGACATTTTTCAAAATTCTGGCTTTTTTTCTCAAAGTTTGGACCATTTTAGAATTGTGAGTTGTTTTCAAAAGAATTCTGACCTTTTTCAGAATTCTGTCATTGTATCGACTTCAGATTTCTATCCAAAAATTTCGAATTATTTCTCAAATGTGTAATTTTTCAAACTCTGATTTTTATATAAAAATTCTGACTTTTTTCACAAATGTTGACTTTTCTCATAATTCTGACCCTTTCTCAGATTTCCCATGTGACCCTAAAGGTCTCTACACACCAACCTGAGACCAAAGAACGCGTACCGAAGGCGTCCCGACTTTTACGTCAGCTACGTCGGGCTTCGTTGGCTTCGTCGGATAAAGCCGCCCGCCTACGAACACACCGCAAATACTTCAGCCGACGAGTGGCAATAACTCTCCTTACCAGCAGGCGGCGGTAGTGTGTATTCGTCATTCAAAAGAGGCAACAACCGGAAGACAGACTGCGTTTATACACCGAGAGAAGAAGAACAGACTTAGTAATATAAACAGTTGATCAGTTGGTCTTCACTTTCTTCATTCCATGCCGTCATGATAAAAAAGAAACTCTTGCGTCCGGGTGAGATGAAAATGAGGAAGATTAGCCGTCTGTGTGTGCCTTCTTATCGTTTGTTTTGGTCCCTCACTTCCGCTTCACTTCTGATGCACTGATTCGCTAAGCTGAACAGCCAATCAGAGTGATTGATTTTTCCCGACGTTCTTTGGCCTCCCGCCGCCGATTCAACATGTTGAATCGGCGGCGGGAGGAGGCGGGAGGGTTGAAAATGTGCCGTAAAGAGACGACACACCAACCTGAGTAGTGCGATGCGAATGGCCGACTGCCTCTGACGGCTTCGGACGGCCTCTGACTCCCAAAGTCGGGCCGGTGTGTAGAGGCCTTAATGGTACGTCCACACGGCAGCGTGCGTTGAAGCTTGCCGGTGGGCGTGTCTGGCGTGCGACCAACAACCAATCACATTAATCTTCCGCCCCAGACACACAACCACGCATTGGCTAGCGCTTGTACTGGCATATGATTTGATTGGCTGGCGTTTCCGTCGACGCTTGAAAAGTTGAACTTTTCTCAACTTTCGAAGCGAGCAACGGAGGCAAAGCGACGCGAAATTCAAAGTGAATGGGAAGCGTCTCCGCTGAAGCACGCGACGCTGCCGTGTGGACGTACCGTAATCCTCTCCCGTACAGCAACACTTGTTCAGAGAGAAAATATCATTTTATTTCAAATCTATACTTAACGCTCAAAGTTAAATCTCTCCCCCAAAAACACACTTTCTGCACAATTTCTGGATTCTTCATTCTGAGCTGTTTAAAGCAGATGTTAAAGTCTTATTTTGTACCTGTTTATATAAAAGCAATGCAGAAAGGCAGCGTAGGATTGTTTTCAGAATTCTGCATTTTTCTAAAATGTTAATTTTTTTCTCAGAAGTAACTTTTTTTTGCAGATTTATTACTTTTTTCTAAAATGTTTCCTAAATTTAGATTCTTTTTCAGAATTCTGGCATTATTTCGAGTTCATGACTTCTTTCCCAATTTTTTTCCCCCAAAAATATGACTTTTTTCAAATCACATTTTTAATTTGTTTTATTCTGTATTTTTCTCAAAATTGTGATGTTTTCACAATTCTGACTTTTTCTAAAATGTTTGACTTTTTTCTCAGAAATCACTTGTGGCCGATATTATTATTATGTATTTATTTCAACAAGGACCATGCATACAAATACATTCATCTCAGAAAAGAGAAGAGATGAATTATGCTAGATTTGAGCTAATAGCTCATTCCCATGTGGCCCTAATCCTCTCCCGTACAGCAGCACTTGTTCACGGTGTCATACTGAATGTTTCTATCCGTAGGGAGAGTATTTTTCTCTGTTGGTATCTGAGGTCTCAGGGTGTGCTCTGAAATTCTTGAAGAGAGTTTTTATTTGCTCTGGGACTTCTGTGAGTTGTTCATTAACCGTGATTTCAGTCAGAGACGCCGTAAAGCCAGAACAGCAACAAGTATTTTGGGTGTATTTGTCCCGGGGCTCCTAGTTACTGTAACTAAGCATTAGCTCATTTCCAGAAACCCAGTGAGGTTTACAGAAGTGAAACGAGAAGTGAACGCTCGTCCAAATCACCTCTTCGGCCTTTTGTTAGCAAATAAGTGCTAAAATCCTCCTTTCCCCCTCATATACCCCCCTGTTCTCTCTCTCTGTGCACTGTGCTCTCGTCCTTCACATGCACACAGAAGGGAAGCAGCTCTGAAACAGGAACCGCTCCTTCTTTCTAACCAGAACTATATTTGTTTCTGTTGCAACATTTAGCATCACATCCTCAAAACACACCAACACTTTTCCTGGTGGTCTCAGATGCAGAAGTCTCACCACTGAAACTACTGTGCAGCTTAATAACCCATAATAACCTCAATTCATGTTTTTCTATCAGGAGTTTCCTTCTTCATTCTGCAGAAACTCAGTGGCTTACTCAGGGAGGGTGCATATTAGAAACAATCAATGAAATGATATGAAAAATGTTCATTGAAATGTAGCAAAGCAAAAACACCACAAAGCTTTCGAATGAAGACAGAAATAATGTCATGATTCTATCTGTGAAATCTGCAGGTTATGTCCCTGATTAATTCAAATAAGGATGAATGCATTTACAAATGTAATACACACATGTGCATGTTTTTGCAGCATTAATGGTACATGTCCCCTGACAACAGCATTTTATAACAGTCATATAGACAGTATTGCGAGGCCCCTCTGTACTTCTCTGTGTAATAAGATAAGATGTAGTTTATTGATCCCAATTTGGGAAATGTTTGCGTTGCAGCAGCATCAAAGACAAGGCATTGCACATAGAAATTAAAAGAGTAGAAATAAAACAGGATTAAAAAAAGGGCCAGTGATGATCAGATATTTAACTGTGCAAGAAACAGACACTCTGTAATGACCTCTCTCTCGCTCTCTCTCTCCTCTCTCTCTCTCTCGCTCTCTCTCTCTCTCTCTCTCTCTCTTCTCTCTCTCTATCTCTCTCGCTCTCTCTCTGTCTCTCTCTCTCTCTCTCTCTGTCTCTCTCTCTCTCTCTCTCTCTCTCTCTCTCTGTCTCTCTCTCTCTCTCTCTCTGTCTCTCTCTCTGTCTCTCTCTCTCTCTTCTTTCTCTCTCTCTCTCTCTCTTTCTCTCTCTCTCTCTCTCTCTCTCTCGCTCTCTCTCTCTCTCTCTCTCTCACTCTCTCTCTCACTCTCTCTCACTCTTTCTCTCCTCTCTCCATCTCTCTCTCTCTCTCACTCTGTATCACTCTTTTCTCTCTCTCTCTCTCTCTCTCTCTCTCTCTCTCACTCTCTCTCACTCTTTCTCTCCTCACTCCATCCCTCTCTCTCTCTCTCACTCTGTATCACTCTTTCTCTCCTCTCTCCATTCCCCCCTCTCTGTGTGTGTGTGTGTGTGTGTGTGTGTGTGTGTGTGTGGTGTTCTCTCTGATTAAAAAGTGCTGATTGCTGACTCAGCACGTCCAGTCTGTGAAACCATCAGCGATGAAGTCACACTCAGTTAAACATGAATTTACATCCAAACAACAAGAGGCTGCAGCTCTGTTTTTACGTGTGTGTGTGTGTGTGTGTGTGTGTGTGTGTGTGTGTGTGTGTGTGTGTGTGTGTTGTGTGTGTGTGTGTGTGTGTGTGTGTGTGTGTGTGTGTGTGTGTGGCAGTGTTTGTGTGTGTGTGTGTGTGTGTGTGTGTGTGTGTGTGTGTGTGGGTGTGTGTGTGTGTGGATATTTGGTTCACTTTTGTTCACATATTTGCATTCAAAATTACGTACATATTATCTTATTGTATCTTAATGCATCCCTCACGGCACGGCATGCTGTGTTTCCATCAGAGTGTATGTGGTGTATGTGTGTGTGTGTGTATGTGTGTGTGTGTGTGTGTGTGTATGTGTGTGTGTATATGTGTATGTGTCTGCATATCATCAGTGTGAGGTCAGTACGATGGAAACTCTGACAGCGGTGCCTCGGAGGCTTTACCTTATGTAAGAAGCCAGGTGTATCCATCACGTACATGTGTGTGTGTGTGTGTGTGTCTCTGTGTGCGTGCATGCGCAAGTGCTGTGTGTGTGTGTGTGTGTGTGTGTGTGTCTCTGTGTGCGTGCGTGCGCACGTGCGTGTGTGTGTGTGTGTCTCTGTGTGCGTGCGTGTTGGAGTAAACACTTTAACCCACCAGGGGCGTGAACAAGAAATTGTGAAGTCGCTAAGTATTCTGCATTATGTGCAGGAGTGTGAACTTGGGAGAAATAATAATGTACAGTAAATCAAACTTGGAATAAATTAAAGGAGTTTATTCTACAGAAAAAAGTCATGGATTCAAAATGATTTCCTATTTGGAGTTTGAGAAATGCTCTGATCTGATCCTCTGTGTGCATGTCCGGGGCTTTTATTTTGTAAGGTACGTGGGGCGTGTGGCGCAGTGGGTTAGTGCGTTGGTGTTGGGATCAGGGGAGCACAGGTTCAAACCCCACTGCAGTCAGCATGTCGTTGTGTCCCTGAGACACTTCACCCCAAAGTGCTCCTGTGGGGATTGCCCACAGTATTGAGTATGTAAGTCGCTTTGGATAAAAGCGTCTAACAAGTGACATGTAATGTAAATTACGTTTAGAATAAAAGCCTCTGGGACCTTTTTAACCCTCAACGTCTTCTCCACAACTCCTGACTTCACTATGTTTTGATGTGACGCTGCTTCTGCACAACGTGATTGGTCGATACCTACATTTGTATAGTACCTGAAGAAAGGGGCTTCTTTCCTGCGTAGTATTCTCAATCTGCGTGAAAATATTCAAGAAGGAAATAATTAAATATAGATTGACTCGCACATAATCACATCAGATCAAACATAGCCAGTGTGCAAAGGCCTTAATTATTGAAATTGTCCTAAACGTCGGAGTGGTTTTAGTTTTTTGGAACACATGAGTAAAGTTCTCACTTCAAACTGAAACAAACTCCATCAGACGTTAAGCGTCTCCTCTCAGCGCCGCTCACTTCAGAGCGTCAGAGGGTCTCTGACGACAGCTGGGAAAACCCAAGAGATTTTTCACAAAGTCACGAGTCAACATCCTCACACACACACACACACACACACACACACACACACACAACACACACACACACACACACACACACACACACACACACACACACACACACACACACACACACACACACACACACACACACACATATATACCCCCCATCTGTCTGTCAGTTTCTCTGGAAGTTGGCAATGGCATTTTCTGTGAGCAAGTGACTAAGTCTCAAAGAAGTGTGTGTGTGTGTGTGTGTGTGTGTGTGTGTGTGTGTGTGTGTGTGTGTGTGTGTGTGTGTGTGTGTGGTGTGTGTGTGTGTGTGTGTGTGTGCTGTCACAGGCTGTCAGTGCAGAGAGAAATGTCTGACAGGATGACAGCAGGACCCTGAGAAGCCTCATATTCTTTCTTATTTGACACATTAGGGTATTCTAATTTTTAAGTTTTAGAACATGTAAATGGTCTGCAAAAACTAAAATGTAAAAAAGGATTTAAAGCTGATATACATCTGAAAATCAGCAGGAGAGGACTCTTTAAAGTAGAGACACTACATACTGATATACACCTGAACATCAGCAGGAGAGGACTATTTAAAGTAGAAACACTACATACTGATATACACCTGAACATCAGCAGGAGAGGACTCTTTAAAGTAGAGACACTACATACTGATATACACCTGAACATCAGCAGGAGAGGACTCTTTAAAGTAGAGACACTACATACTGATATACACCTGAAAATCAGCAGGAGAGGACTCTTTAAAGTAGAGACACTACATACTGATATACACCTGAAAATCAGCAGGAGAGGACTCTTTAAAGTAGAGACACTACATACTGATATACACCTGAACATCAGCAGGAGAGGACTCTTTAAAGTAGAGACACTACATACTGATATACACCTGAAAATCAGCAGGAGAGGACTCTTTAAAGTAGAGACACTACATACTGATATACACCTGAAAATCAGCAGGAGAGGACTCTTTAAAGTAGAGACACTACATACTGATATACACCTGAACATCAGCAGGAGAGGACTCTTTAAAGTAGAGACACTACATACTGATATACACCTGAACATCACAGGAGAGGACTCTTTAAAGTAGAGACACTACATACTGATATACACCTGAACATCAGCAGGAGAGGACTCTTTAAAGTAGAGACACTACACACTGATATACACCTGAACATCAGCAGGAGAGGACTCTTAAAGTATAGACACTACATACTGATATACACCTGAACATCAGCAGGAGAGGACTCTTTAAAGTAGAGACACTACATACTGATATACACCTGAAAATCAGCAGGAGAGGACTCTTTAAAGTAGAGACACTACATACTGATATACACCTGAACATCAGCAGGAGAGGACTCTTTAAAGTAGAGACACTACATACTGATATACATCTGAACATCAGCAGGAGAGTACTCTTTAAAGAAGAGACACTACATACTGATATACACCTGAACATCAGCAGGAGAGGACTCTTTAAAGTAGAGACACTACATACTGATATACACCTGAACATCAGCAGGAGAGGACTCTTTAAAGTAGAGACACTACATACTGATATACACCTGAACATCAGCAGGAGAGGGACTCTTTAAAGTAGAGACACTACACACTGATATACACCTGAACATCAGCAGGAGAGGACTCTTTAAAGTATAGACACTACATACTGATATACACCTGAACATCAGCAGGAGAGGACTCTTTAAAGTAGAGACACTACATACTGATATACACCTGAAAATCAGCAGGAGAGGACTCTTTAAAGTAGAGACACTACATACTGATATACACCTGAACATCAGCAGGAGAGGACTCTTTAAAGTAGAGACACTACATACTGATATACATCTGAACATCAGCAGGAGAGTACTCTTTAAAGAAGAGACACTACATACTGATATACACCTGAACATCAGCAGGAGAGGACTCTTTAAAGTAGAGACACTACATACTGATATACACCTGAACATCAGCAGGAGAGGACTCTTTAAAGTAGAGACACTACATACTGATATACACCTGAACATCAGCAGGAGAGGACTCTTTAAAGTAGAGACACTACATACTGATATACACCTGAACATCAGCAGGAGAGGACTCTTTAAAGTAGAGACACTACATACTGATATACACCTGAACATCAGCAGGAGAGGACTCTTTAAAGTAGAGACACTACATACTGATATACACCTGAACATCAGCAGGAGAGGGACTCTTTAAAGTCACATATTGTTTGCAGTGGCCCGATGTTTTGTTATGCTTGCCATAATGGCAGAAACTACACATATAGTTATATATCAGTAATCTCTTTTAGATCAGACAAAACGAAGCTTACTTTTGAAGCTTTTGTCACAGATGCCCAGAAGAAGGAAGAAAAAACATGTTTTATCACGAGCACGCTAGTTCAATTTCCTGCCAGAACCCATTAAAACCTGCAGTGTTTGCATACAGTGGGGGCATGTGTGAATGTTACAGCTCATAAATATTCTTTTTTTTTGCATAGGAGAAGTATTTTCCAGCTCCCGAGACAGGAAGTGCTACCTTAGCGACGCGGGAAAAACACAGGAAGTACAAACGGCGTGCTTTAAATTCTTCCAGCAGTGATGTAGAGAGACAGAGAACAATGAGTCACACACAGCTTCAGCAGAAACACACAGAACAGATGGCCAGACACACACACAAGGTCAATGATGAGGCAGTGGAGAGAAAAGACAATCACGGAGAACAGATCTCAGTCCTGTCTCTCAGAAATATTAAAACCAACGACAAATACATGCAGAAATATGTGGACTAAGGTCAAACTAAAAGTCAACATTTCTTGGTTAATAGTACCGGTGCCAGTGGCGAGCCGTGACTTTTATACCTAGGCCCTCTGACCCCCCCCTTCCCTCGAAAAAAAAGAAGAGTTATTACGTCACAGCGTATACTTCAGCGGAATATCAAAACAACGGCCCGGGGCGCAAAACGCATCAATGACAGCGACCCTCTACCACACAGAACAACACCATTTATATAAACCTATCATGACAGGGCACCCACAGCCAAGTAACAATTACAAATGAATGAAGTCGGCACGGCGGCCCACATTGAACATGACTCAGGCCTACCTTTGATGATCAGATCACTGAAACACGAAGTCCATCCTCCTGTCCTTCTGGATGAAGCACTTGATGGCGGGGTCATGCAGCTGATCCTTTGCCACTCCAATTTATCATTGGAACTCAATCTTGAAAATGACTCGGTTAATAATTTCGCAACGATGTCCTCACTATCACTGACACGAGCCATCATGAGCAAACTGATGCTAATCATAAATCTATCGATCATAAATCTATCGATTAGATTTATGATTCGAAAATTATAAAAGTAGGGTAGACATGTGGATATTATCCGGCTGAACAAAACGTGCATTTATCAACAGGTTCGTTTTCCACAGACCTTATTTCGAGCTATTTTCCAAAATCCTATGGAGAAAAATCCCATTGCTTTGTTGTCGAGGGAACCAGCAGCTTACTTCCTGGTTTTAGGACGCGTCACTGCACCACTTGCATAGACTTCACAGCAGGCGGAACTTGTCATAAAGTCCGTGAAAATAAAGCCCACCCATTTAGAGGGAGGATATGATTGGTCAATTGTCCTGTCACTTGACATTACTCTCTCGTTCAGTTACGATAGCGGGCCCTCTGTGAGTTTACAGAGGGACCAACAAGCTCTCCCGTCTTCACAGTCACTGCAGAGACGGCATTTATCCCCTTCACATTCCAACAGAAACTGAACAGGCAGCTGTCCCCCCCCCCCCCCCCACTGTAGAGCCTTGCCCCCCCAGCTGCCCCCCTAACTTTTTTGTCCCTGAAACTGTACTTGTAGAAACAAACCTACACTATGTCCACGAGCTTCTCAGGCAACGAAACAAGCAGTTCATTCATTAAAAGTGAATCATTTTAAATATCATCTTAGGCCCGTTCAAATCGTAGCTACGGCCCTGCATTAAACTGCGGAGCGGCGTTCACAGACCGGCTCACAGAGAGACCGAGCTGTCCCAGCACCTGAAGGGGGATCAGATTCCCCTGGGAGCATCTCCCCTTCCACTAGTTTAGCTTTTACTAAAGACGAGAGCTTGAAACAAAATATTAATAAAACGCTGCTGTTTGAATCGATAGCGTTTAACAGACGGTCGCTGTTTGGGGCGTTACGTACAAAATACTACGCAGACAGCGCTAGCTGGGAGATCGATCACTTTATTTGCTAAACTATGCGGTACTATTAAATCCACGTAAATTACACATCACAGCAATGAGGTCAGATAAATTAAACCAGGACACATCCTTTACCCTCAAACTGGGTCTGAACACAGCTGCCTGTGTGCGCTTGATCAATACTTTCTGATGTTATATTTATTATATGCTACTTATCAGCTACATGGCCCTGACGTGTGAAGTTAGACAAGCATTTGTACCAGAGCTTTTCACACGTATAGACTCTTGCAGGCCAGAGTAGCTGGAGTGAGTCAACAAGAACACAAAGACATATCTGAGAAGTGATCAGGACGAACAGAAAGAGGAAAGAAAAGAGAGATGAAGAGACCAGGAGGGTCAGAGCAGGAGGAAGAGGAGGAGATGAAGAGACAGGGGGTCAGAGTCAGGCAGGAGGAAGAGGAGGAGATGAAGAGACCAGGAGGGTCAGAGCAGGAGGAAGAGGAGGAGAGGAAGAGAGCAGGAGGGTCAGAGCAGGAGGAAGAGGAGGAGATGAAGAGACCAGGAGGGTCAGAGCAGGAGGAAGAGGAGGAGATAAAGAGACCAGGAGGGTCAGAGCAGGAGGAAGAGGAGGAGAGGAAGAGAGCAGGAGGGTCAGAGCAGGAGGAAGAGGAGGAGATGAAGAGACCAGGGGTCAGAGCAGGAGGAAGAGGAGGAGATGAAGAGACCAGGAGGGTCAGAGCAGGAGGAAGAGGAGGAGATGAAGAGACCAGGAGGGTCAGAGCAGGAGGAAGAGGAGGAGATGAAGACATTAGTGAAGAAGAAGACATGTATGTGAGGAATAGAGATGAAGTGTCAGAAAGAGGGACAGAGGCAGGGATCAGGAGGCAGAGGAGACTCCAGCTGGACCACATGGTATGTTCTTATTCTCCTTACATATTCCATCACAGCAGCTCAATCTAGCAGCTCTTAGTGTTGACACATATTGAAATGTGTTGCTGCACAGGTCACCTGTAGCTCTCTGAGAGATGGGTGATGTCATCTGTGTACTTAATTATAACTAAGTACTTTGACTGTACTCACAGTAAACAGAGTTCTAGGGTATCATGAGTACTTTTGCTGTTTTATACTATATGTTAGATGTTTGTCTGAACACCTTGTTTCTCTGTTAGGCCATGATTTAACAATACATAGGTTATATATATAAAATACCGCGTACTGTCGGCCCTCCCATGCCACCCTGACCTCTTGCCCCCCCTTTACCACCCCATGTACAATGTTCTAGAACTCCCACTGATGCAGACCAGGGGACACTAAAGAGTGTCCAGCTTTATAATCCTGAACGTCACCAAGCGCTCCGGTCCCAGCTGTGCGTCACTCTTTAGTGTCCCCTGGTCTCCCAGCTGTGTGCGTCACTTTTTAGTGTCCCTTGGTCTCCCAGCTGTGTGCGTCACTCTTTAGTGTCCCCTGGTCTCCCAGCTGTGCGTCACTTTTTAGTGTCCCCTGGTCTCCCAGCTGTGTGCGTCACCTTTTAGTGTCCTTGGTCTCCCAGCTGTGTGCGTCACTCTTTAGTGTCCCCTGGTCTCCCAGCTGTGTGCATCACTCTTTAGTGTCCCCTGGTCTCCCAGCTGTGTGCGTCACTCTTTAGTGTCCCCTGGTCTCCCAGCTGAAAAATCCCATTGCTTTGTTGTCGAGGGAACCAGCAGCTTACTTCCTGGTTTTAGGACGCGTCACTGCACCACTTGCATAGACTTCACAGCAGGCGGAACTTGTCATAAAGTCCGTGAAAATAAAGCCCACCCATTTAGAGGGAGGATATGATTGGTCAATTGTCCTGTCACTTGACATTACTCTCTCGTTGAGTTACGATAGCGGGCCCTCTGTGAGTTTACAGAGGGACCAACAAGCTCTCCCGTCTTCACAGTCACTTTTTAGTGTCCCTTTTTAGTGTCCCTTGTTCTCCCAGCTGTGTGCGTCACTCTTTAGTGTCCCCTGGTCTCCCAGCTGTGTGCGTCACTCTTTAGTGTCCCCTGGTCTCCCAGCTGTGTGCATCACTCTTTAGTGTCCCCTGGTCTCCCAGCTGTGTGCGTCACTCTTTAGTGTCCCCTGGTCTCCCAGCTGAAAAATCCCATTGCTTTGTTGTCGAGGGAACCAGCAGCTTACTTCCTGGTTTTAGGACGCGTCCCTGCACCACTTGCATAGACTTCACAGCAGGCGGAACTTGTCATAAAGTCCGTGAAAATAAAGCCCACCCATTTAGAGGGAGGATATGATTGGTCAATTGTCCTGTCACTTGACATTACTCTCTCGTTGAGTTACGATAGCGGGCCCTCTGTGAGTTTACAGAGGGACCAACAAGCTCTCCCGTCTTCACAGTCACTTTTTAGTGTCCCTTTTTAGTGTCCCTTGTTCTCCCAGCTGTGTGCGTCACTCTTTAGTGTCCCCTGGTCTCCCAGCTGTGTGCGTCACTCTTTAGTGTCCCCTGGTCTCCCAGCTGTGTGCGTCACTCTTTAGTGTCCCCTGGTCTCCCAGCTGTGTGCGTCACTCTTTAGTGTCCCCTGGTCTCCCAGCTGTGTGCGTCACTCTTTAGTGTCCCCTGGTCTCCCAGCTGTGTGCGTCACTCTTTAGTGTCCCCTGGTCTCCCAGCTGTGTGCGTCACTCTTTAGTGTCCCCTGGTCTCCCAGCTGTGTGCGTCACTCTTTAGTGTCCCCTGGTCTCCCAGCTGTGTGCGTCACTCTTTAGTGTCCCCTGGTCTCCAGCTGTGTGCGTCACTCTTTAGTGTCCCCTGGTCTCCCAGCTGTGTGCGTCACTCTTTAGTGTCCCCTGGTCTCCCAGCTGTGTGCGTCACTCTTTAGTGTCCCCTGGTCTCCCAGCTGTGTGCGTCACTCTTTAGTGTCCCCTGGTCTCCCAGCTGTGTGCGTCACTCTTTAGTGTCCCCTGGTCTCCCAGCTGTGTGCGTCACTCTTTAGTGTCCCCTGGTCTCCCAGCTGTGTGCGTCACTCTTTAGTGTCCCCTGGTCTCCCAGCTGTGTGCGTCACTCTTTAGTGTCCCCTGGTCTCCCAGCTGTGTGCGTCACTCTTTAGTGTCCCCTGGTCTCCCAGCTGTGTGCGTCACTCTTTAGTGTCCCCTGGTCTCCCAGCTGTGTGCGTCACTCTTTAGTGTCCCCTGGTCTCCCAGCTGTGTGCGTCACTCTTTAGTGTCCCCTGGTCTCCCAGCTGTGTGCGTCACTCTTTAGTGTCCCCTGGTCTCCCAGCTGTGTGCGTCACTCTTTAGTGTCCCCTGGTCTCCCAGCTGTGTGCGTCACTCTTTAGTGTCCCCTGGTCTCCCAGCTGTGTGCGTCACTCTTTAGTGTCCCCTGGTCTCCCAGCTGTGTGCGTCACTCTTTAGTGTCCCCTGGTCTCCCAGCTGTGTGCGTCACTCTTTAGTGTCCCCTGGTCTCCCAGCTGTGTGCGTCACTCTTTAGTGTCCCCTGGTCTCCCAGCTGTGTGCGTCACTCTTTAGTGTCCCCTGGTCTCCAGCTGTGTGCGTCACTCTTTAGTGTCCCCTGGTCTCCAGCTGTGTGCGTCACTCTTTAGTGTCCCCTGGTCTCCCAGCTGTGTGCGTCACTCTTTAGTGTCCCCTGGTCTCCCAGCTGTGTGCGTCACTCTTTAGTGTCCCCTGGTCTCCGTTGTGTTTTGAGCTTCTTGCAGCGTTTGGTTTCTGCAGCTTTTAGTAAACGCTGCATGTCTCCTCAAGTTGCTGAATGTTCTCTAAATGCTGCATGTGTTGCTGAGATGTTTCTTCATGTGTACAGGGGAACATTTGGGTTTTTATATTTGCATTCTTTCTGAAACTGCAGCGAGTTTGCATAACATTTCCATTCGCAGTATACAGTAGAACATACATACATATATTACATACATATGTACCTGATGTACTTATATGATTCTGTTTTCTTCAAGTTTGTATCTTGTTGGTCGAATGCACTTATTGTAAGTCGCTTTGGATAAAAGCGTCAGCTAAATGTAATGTAAAATATATTTAGCTGTTTTCTCTCTGTCACCTTCCTGCTCCACATTATCCTCACTTTGCACTTTAAAACTCTTTGAGAAAGTTTTGCTTCTTAGCTTCCTCCCTGTACCTGCATCCCTCCCTCCTTCTTCCTCTTTCTCCCCCCTCCTCTCCCTCCTGACAGTTTGATCTATGAGGACATTATCTTTCCATTATCTATCCGTCCCATAATCGTTTCCCTCACCTCACCCCGCTCCTCTGGAGAATATTAATCAGCTTTCAGACAAGTCTAATCACTGCTCTGCGGCTAAAACTGGAGCTGCAGTCCATCAGCGCACATACACACACACCACACACACACACACACACACACACACAACACACACACACACCCACCACACACACACACCACACACACACACACACACACACACACACACACACACACACACACACACACACTACAGTTTCAAATTAGCCTCTCCCTCTGCGTTCACGTAAATCATAGAATAAGAAGCTCTGCAGGGAAAGAGCTTTTAGCCAAACAAGCAGCTGTAATCTTTCAGATAAACTTCACAAAGAGTTTTACTGTCACAGAAACATCATATAAGTCAGTTTTATCACTCATTTAGAAACACGTGTAAGACACTGAAGATGATATAATGGCTGACAGATATCCTCTAGGGCTTCAGAGTAGGTTTGAGGAAATGCTTTTGTGTTAGGATTTTTATTTTAGTATCTAGGTTTTCAAATGTCTTATTCTTTTCAAGCTTTAAAAGGCTTTGTCGCAAATTACCCACCAACACATCAGGTGGTGAAAGTGTAAGAAGGCTGTCTTTAATGGGCACAGGATGACACATGTGGACGGCTGAGGATAAGAACAGTTATTGTTCAGAACACAGCATGAGTCCCTGTTGTCTGATGGTTTGGAGGATGTTCGTCATGATACTCACTGAATACGTTCTGTTCATCTTTACCTATCTATCCAGTGCTGTGTCCACACTGAGGGCGATTACATCTAAGCTCCTAAATCTGAACAATGCAAGGACACAATGACTGTTTAAATGTCACCAAAAGTCATGAACGACATATTAAGACAAGAAAGAGGGAAACAGATATTTCATTTAACATCACTGGAGACTATACTGTATGTAAAAGACCCGTTAACCTACATCTGACCTGGGTGTTGACTCTGTGTTTAACTTGAGGATTGGTGCACAAAAGACTGTCTCATTTGTGTCTTGAAAAGATTCAAGGTTTTTTTCAAGATTCAAGATTATGTTTATGTTTATTTAGGATGCCCATTAGCTTTTGGTGTTGACAAAAGCTACTCTTCCTGGGGTCTGACACTTAAAACAATACAACAACATTCAAGACATAAGTCCTGACATCATCAACAATCTCATCCACTTTCAACATCAAACTCAGCCAAGGATGAGTGCACAAGACACCCACCAGTACAAAGCATGACATACAATTAAATTAGGGTTCACAGCTCACAAGATTCAAGGGTGTTATTGTCACATGCTCAGTAGCTAACGTGTAGTTATGTCAATCTTAAAAGAAAATCTTAAGTCCCAGGCTCCTCCCACAATGCAACATATTATATACAGGACATAAGACAAAATAACAAAATAAAATTATTATTTTTAAAGTGCAAAATGAAACAGAGATAGATTAGAATGAAATAGTGCAGGTTATGTTGCAGTGCAGATGAAGTGAACTATATACATGTCAGAAAGATACAATAAACTAAATAATGCAGAGAATGTTGAAAGTCACCAAGTAAATGCAGGAGTTGGAGAGGAGCTAGAGGCTTCCTAAATAAATATGCTTTCCTCAAATATATAGGTGTTTTTTTTTATTACCAAAATGTAATATTTAAGATATGCTTCATGTGGTTCGTTTAAATCAGCTTGTGAAGGTCTTTATCACGTTTTTTCTGTACATCTGAATACTGATTGTTGATTCCTCCGAGACTAATTCAGGCCAAAATAAATGTAATATAAACTTGACTTGACGACACAGCAAGCCAGCGGATGTTTGCTCTCTAAATTGTTGCAGGAACTTCAATCAGGAGAGACGGTTTTGATAAGAATACATATTTATTGCCAGGAATACACAAATGAATGTAATGGAGTTTTGGCGATTAAGCCCCGTTGTGCAGGAGTATCATTCGGGAGGGGAGAACCGATCCGATGAAACCCCCCGGGGTCTAGACACTGGTGGTGGTGAATGGATGGTTGGGGTCGGTCTGAAGGGGAGTGGCTTAGCTTGACCCTGGTGGTGGTGAATGGATGGTTGGGGTCGGTCTGAAGGGGAGTGGCTTAGCTTGACCCTGGTGGTGGTGAATGGATGGTTGGGTTCGGTCTGAAGGGGAGGGCTTAGCTTGACCCTGGTGGTGGTGAAGGGATAGTTGGGTTCGGTGTGAAGGGGAGTGGCTTAGCTTGACCCTGGTGGTGGTGAATGGATGGTTGGGGTCGGTCTGAAGGGGAGTGGCTTAGCTTGACCCTGGTGTGGTGAATGGATAGATGGGGTCGGTCTGAAGGGGAGGGGCTTAGCTTGACCCTGGAGGTGGTGAATGGATAGTGGGATCGGTCTGAAGGGGAGGGGCTTAGCTTGACCCTGGTGGTGGTGAAGGGATAGTTGGGTTTGGTCTGAAGGGGAGTGGCTTAGCTTGACCCTGGTGGTGGTGAATGGATGGTTGGGGTCGGTCTGAAGGGGAGTGGCTTAGCTTGACCCTGGTGGTGGTGAATGGATGGTTGGGGTCGGTCTGAAGGGGAGTGGCTTAGCTTGACCCTGGTGGTGTGAATGGATGGTTGGGGTCGGTCTGAAGGGGAGTGGCTTAGCTTGACCCTGGTGATGGTGAATGGATAGTGGGATCGGTCTGAAGGGGAGGGGCTTAGCTTGACCCTGGTGATGGTGAATGGATAGTGGGTTTGGTCTGAAGGGGAGTGGCTTAGCTTGACCCTGGTGATGGTGAATGGATAGTGGGATCGGTCTGAAGGGGAGGGCTTAGCTTGACCCTGGTGATGGTGAATGGATAGTGGGTTCGGTCTGAAGGGGAGTGGCTTAGCTTGACCCTGGTGATGGTGAATGGATAGTGGGATCGGTCTGAAGGGGAGGGCTTAGCTTGACCCTGGTGGTGGTGAATGGTTGGTAGGGTTCGGTCTGAAGGGGAGTGGCTTAGCTTGACCCTGGTGGTGGTGAATGGATGGTTGGGTCGGTCTGAAGGGGAGTGGCTTAGCTTGACCCTGGTGGTGGTGAATATATAGTTGGGTTCGGTCTGAAGGGGAGTGGCTTAGCTTGACCCTGGGTGGTGGTGAATGGATAGTTGAGTTCGGTCTGAAGGGGAGTGGCTTAGCTTGACCCTGGTGGTGGTGATGGCTAGTTGGGTTCGGTCTGAAGGGAGTGGCTTAGCTTGACCCTGGTGGTGGTGATATATAGTTGGGTTCGGTCTGAAGGGGAGTGGCTTAGCTTGACCCTGTGGTGGTGAATGGCTAGTTGGGTTCGGTCTGAAGGGGAGTGGCTTAGCTTGACCCTGGTGGTGGTGAATGGATGGTTGGGGTCGGTCTGAAGGGGAGGGGCTTAGCTTGACCCTGGTGGTGGTGAATATAGCTGGGTTCGGTCTGAAGGGGAGGGGCTTAGCTTGACCCTGGTGGTGGTGAATGGCTAGTTGGGTTCGGTCTGAAGGGGAGGGACTTAGCTTGACCCTGGTGGTAGTGAATGGCTAGTTGGGTTCGGTCTGAGGGGAGGGGCTTAGCTTGACCCTGGTGGTGGTGAATGGACCCTGGTGGTGGTGAATGGTGCTGGACTGCTCACTGCAGTCCCTGATGGGAGGAGGTGAAGAGCTGCAGCTGGACTGCAGTGAGCAAATATGTTCATAAGGATGAATTCATGCTGCTCTGAATGCCAAATGAAGCTCAACATACAAAGAAGTGTACCAGAACTGACAGTAAGGATGCATTTAAACATGTATTTAAATTATGTATCTTTAAGGTGTTAACAAATATAACTTCTAACTTCTGTAAACATAAACATTTTGGCTCAAACTGCATTAAGATCTGCACATTTTTTCATCTCAACTGTACTGTCTGACCTTTTTAATTAAATATATAATCATTTCTCAGCTACTTGATATCTTAGAGTACACACACTGTCAGTATCCATCCAAACATCAAGCCAGTTTCATCCCATAAATCTCTCTGATGCACATTTAGATCCAAGTGTCAGAAGGGGAAAGGGCAGCAGATGAAAGAATATGGAGTTTTTCTCCTTCAACAGACCTCTTTTCTTCCAGAGAGATCGTGATTATGAATGGCTGCCTCGAGGAGGAGAGGAGGAGGAGGAGGAGAGGAAGAGAGGAGATCGACGCTGAGGAATGTCGGCCATCAGCAGCAAACACATGAAACTGATGCGTGTGTGTGTGCGTATGTGTGTGTGTGTGTGAACATGTACCCATAAACAGGCTGAAAGGGAGTGATGCAATATCATAAAGCATGCACAGAAACATGCTTGTATCTGTGCATGCTTTAAATATGCTTTGCTTTATATCATGTGCAATAATAACATGTGCAATTACGTACGTGTCACTACTGTACAATACCGCTTTTTAAACTCATTATATGTGCATCTTTATTTCTTGTAGTTTGTTGTTTAATTTGCTTGAAAAACAAAGACTTATCTTGTCCTATGCATGCTTTATATGGTCGTGCATCCCACTGCACGCACGCAAGGTGAGGACGCAGGGAGGGGATGTAGCGTGAGGTGGGATGTTATGGAAAGATAAAGGATGAGGGGTTACGTGAGGAAGTGTGTGTGTGTGTGTGTGTGTGTGGGCTATAAATCCCAAGGGGGACTGCGGCAGACAGCTGTTTCTCACTCGTCCAGATGTCAGCGGAGAAAGAGACGGGGAGACATGCACAGACCTATATTGTACACATCAAAGACAGTAGATCCACACCACACGCACATGCACACACTACAGATGGTGTTAGGGCTCGTTGACTGCATCAGAAAAAGCTTGGAAATATGTCCTCACAGCAGAGTTTGTTTAGCAGACAGTCGGAGGCTGCAGTGACACAATCTGAGTTACTTCTTTTCCATTAAGTTTAGTTCAGAGCTGCAAACCAGTGTGTGTTTGCACTGCAGGGGGCAGGTTCAAGGACCAAATATTAACTTGAGAACCAACTCATGGGGTTTATATTAGCAGCTCTTGGTTTACTTGTATCCTCTTTAACATGAATATATAATATCCTGTTTTATATTTTGCGACCGTACATTTGTATTTCAACATGTATATGTTCTCCTTTTTTTAATGTTATTTTATTTCTATTGAGATGTTTACATTTGGGAATGTTTATTTCTAGTCTTTACATTTTGATTGTACAATGCCTTGTCTTTTTATGCTGCTGCAACGCAAACATTTCCCAAATTGGGATCAATAACGTCTTATCTAATCGTATCTTATGAAGAGTCGGTGGTTTGGGAGATAGAAATGTGATCTTAAGTAAACCAGTTTTCTAAGTAACTGTTTATATGGACCTGCGTGTCGGTGTGTTTTATTTGAAGTGTTTAAAGTGTCTGAAAGAGGATCCTCCTCACATCCGAGGAGCTGGAGATACGGGCTGAACACACTCTGAAGGAAACCCTAAAGACTGTGTGTCTGTTTCCATCTGCAGGAGGCTTTAAAGTGAAAGTGGAGCCTTCTCTGTTTATGTTCTACGGGTGCACACACTCTCACACCACACACACACACACCAGCATCTAACCATGCATCTGTCAGTGTGAATGTTAATGTGGTGTAACACAGCTGCATGTAGAGAGACACACACCAACATGGAGGTGAGAGTGGAAGTCATGCTCTACGACCGATATCTGACCTTTTTAAAGAGCTTGTAAAACGTGTTATATTCGAGATTAAAGACAGAAAATGTCTCATATCTTAATGTGTGCATAAGATAAATGTGTCTGTTGATTGTGTAGGATATACATATTTTTATATTTCTATTTTGTATTCCTCAGGATTGTGGGAAACGGTATTTCGATCTCTGTCTGTACACACAAACTGAATGATTGGCAATAAAGTTGACTTTGAGAAAATAGTC
Organism: Dissostichus mawsoni; assembly: GCA_011823955.1. Lineage (NCBI taxonomy): Eukaryota > Metazoa > Chordata > Actinopteri > Perciformes > Nototheniidae > Dissostichus > Dissostichus mawsoni. The sequence goes on from JAAKFY010000009.1 coordinate 35,339,927, forward strand.
CCTTTTGTTTCGTTCTGTTCTGACATCAAGATTGTGTTTCTCTGCATGTGTGTTCTTCCCACATAATATCCGCCGCTACCTTTGTACTTTGATTCCAACTTTGTCTGTTTTGTTTCCAAAAATGTAATGGGTTGAGAAAAGATGACTCACGTTCCTCTCCTTGTTGCTAAAGAAGATAGCTTTAACATTTATGAATCCAAGTGTGATTATAAAACTAGAATTTTGACAGTTTATAAAACTCTGACAAGGGTGCTGACATTTAGAAAACTACCAGACCCACTGAGCGAACATTCGCTGACTTTTCCATCACACACCAAACAGCTGCATCGTAGGTCAATGAAGGAAGTTGTGCATTCAGCTGTGTCACTTTGAAATAAACTGCAGAAACCAAATCAATCACATCACGTTGGGGGTGCAGATGATCCCCCGCCCCCAAACAACTCTGGAGGTGTGAGTCCTTCAGAAGTTTATCCATCAAGGGCAGACCCTCTCTCTTCAAACAGACCCTAATTACAGTTTGGACCGCCATGAAACAGCTTCCGCTCCGACATCAGACGCAAAGTCACTGAAGTACAAAAGGCTTTCATTTTCTCTTTTGTTTTCAGAGGCCAGCGCAGCAGAACGAGCTGAGGAAAGATAACGGGATTTAAAGAGAGGAAGAGAAGAGGAGGAGGAGGAGGAAGGGGACAATAGTGGAGACAAAAATGGCCGAGCGAGACAAGAATGAACCAAAAATGGAAACATGATAAGAATAATGAAGTAAAGAAAAGACACACACACACACACTTGAAATGCCGTTGAGTTTGGATGAAGTGCTGAGAGACGGAGTAGATCAAAACAATGACACACAAAGAGATAATTCACAAGCGTTATGAGCAAATTCTCCAAGTTTCCAGACTACAAAACAGATCTTAGTCATGCATTGTGTGTGTGTGTGTGTGTCTTTGAGGGGCTTTTCCTAATTGTTTTGTTTCTCTCGTTATCAACAATGGAGTATTATGTGTTCAGGAGACTGACACACACACAGTCATGTCTGAGTACTACTCAAAATGTGTGTGTGTGTGTTGTGGATATTTTTGGGCAGGTTATTCTGTTGACAGCAACAGTGATAAGTTTATTTCTATGCATGCGTGTGTGTGACAAAGATATTTAGGATACGTGTGTGAGTGTGTTCCTGTTTGTCAGAAGGTTGGACAGAGAGTTTATACATGTCCTGTGTGTGTGTGTGTGTGTGTGCGTATGTGGAGAAATGTCTGTGTGTTTTGGGTGTGTTTTCCTACATGTGTGTTCCTCCCACATAATATCCGCCACTACCTTTGTACTTCGATTCTTAATTTGTCTCTCTTTTGTCTCCAAAAATGTAATGGGTTGAGAAAAGATGACTAATGTCCGTCTCCTCGTTGCTAAAGAAAGTTAACTTTATGAATCCAAGTGTGAATATACATGTAACATGTTACAGTTAATAACTCTCACTGCCAGAAGACAAAGGTGCTGACATTTATAAAACAGCCAGAGCCACTCAGCTAACAACGCCAGCTGTTTAACTAGTGAATGTTAACAATTTAGCTAACAGACTTTATCCATTTAGCCACAAAACATTAGCCATGTATCTGTCTGTAAATCAGGCCAGCATTGCTATCTATCTACCTTGTTAGCTAGCTCACATTAACTAAACAGCTAACAAGCTAGCTAGCTAGCATGCGTCACTATCTATACCTTTGTAGCGACCCTGCATAGGGTGCGGGGTGTGTCACTCAAGCGTCCCCCGTCTCTTTGCCAATCACAGAACTGCACAGTAATGCTGTTCGGTGTGCGGTCCTGTGGTTGGGGGAGCAGAGGGGGGAGGGCGGGGAGCAGAGGGGGGAGGGGGGGAGCAGAGGGGGGAGGGCTGGGGAAAGTCGTGACGTTGACCCTGCGTGTGTCTGTGAGTGGGAGAGTGGAGTACGATGTGAGATTAACCTGTAACCTGAAACCTGCTGTAACCATATGCAATCAAAAGGAGTTATTCAATCCCATAACTTGAAGCCTGTTTCCGACTCCTATTGCCGAACGCCACACCTTGTTAGCGAGCTTACATTAACTAAACAGCTAGCTAGCATGCGTCGCTATCTATCTACCTTGTTAGCTAGCTTACATTAACTAAACAGCTAACAAGCTAGCTAGCATGCGTCGCTATCTATCCACCTTGTTAGCTAGCTCACATTAACTAAACAGCTAACAAGCTAGCTAGCATGCGTCACTATCTATACCTTGTTAGCGAGCTTACATTAACTAAACAGCTAACAAGCTAGCTAGCATGCGTCGCTATCTATCTACCTTGTTAGCTAGCTTACATTAACTAAACAGCTAACAAGCTAGCTAGCATGCGTCACTATCTATCTACATTGTTAGATAGCTTACATTAACTTAACAGCTAACAAGCTAGCTAGCATGCGTTGCTATCTACCCACCTTGTTAGATAGCTTATATTAACTAAACAGCTAACAAGATAGCTAGTAAATGTAAGCTATCTATCTACCTTGTTAGATAGCTTACATCAGGGGTGCCCACACTTTTTCAGCTTGGGAGCTACTTTTAAAATGACCAAGCCCAAATGATCTACCTACAGGGCCGCCCCTGCCCAATCTGTGTCGTGAGCGGGGGAGCGGTTAAATCGTGGCGCGTTTACACTAATTGCGCCGCTTAAGCGGATAATAGTGCGCCGCATTTGATGAGGAGGTGAGGCCCCCTCATAACTGCATGAACCCGTATGGCACAATACAACTCAGACTGGCTTACCTGTACTTCAATCAAGTGGCAAATGCCATAGTAAGGATGGATGATAGGCTAACTTTAAAAAAAAAAAAATTAATTAAATGTTTTTTTTTTTTTTTTTAAATCTTTTTTTTAAAATGCCATGCGATCTACCCACACTACCCTTGCGATCGACCGGTCGATCGCGATCGACGTATTGGGCACCCCTGGCTTACATTAACTAAACAGCTAACAAGCTAGCTAGCATGCGTCGCTATCTATCTACCTTGTTAGATAGCTAACATTAACGGTACGTCCACACGGCTCCGTCGCGTGCTTCAACGGAGACGCTTCCCATTCACTTTGAATGGGTTGATGTCACGCTTTGCCGAACTGCATTGTTGTTCCGTCGCGTGGCTTTGCCTCCTCCGTTGCTCGCGCTGAAAGTTGAGAAATTTTCAAATTTTCAAGCGTCGACGGAAGCACCAGCCAACCAAATCATATGCCAGTACAAGCGCTAGCCAATCAAACCGTGTGCTTGTGTATCCGGGGCGGGAGATTAATGTGATTGGTTGTTGGTAGCGTGCTAGACACGCCCACCGGCAAGCTTCAACGCGACGGAACCGTGTGGACGTGCCGTTACTAACAATGTGGGAACGCACCAGCACAAAAAAGGGGAGGTTTCATTTCCTACATTGTCCTTTTTCTGGTTTTTAATCTTAATGTTCTCCTCTCAGTTGTTAAGATAAGTTAGACAAGATAAGATGCACTTTATTGATCCCAATTTGGGAAATGTTGGCATTGCAGCAGCATAAAACACAAGGCATTGCACATAAGAGGAATTAGAAGAGTACATAAACAATTCTAAAATGTAAACATCTCAAATAAAAAATAAAACAGCATTTACAAAGTAGAAAATACACATTACATTTCAATTTCTCGTCAGAAGTTTATATTTTTTTAAGAAAATCCTCTGCTACTTTATGACACACACAATCACACACTCTTAACAGTTTGCCAGGCTTACAGTGATCCGTTAAAAACAGATTTCTATAAATCTCTTTTTACTACATCAGAAGTCAGGTGTTAACATCCCTCTCGTCTCGACTCCTCTCCACCCACCTGTCTCCATCCCCTCTTTCATATCTGAGACAGAGAGACAGACTTAAGACTCCTGCAGACTGACCACACACCACACACACACACACACACACACACACACACACACACACACACACACAACACACACACCACACACACAAACACACACACACCACACCACACACACACACCACCACACCCCTCAGGCCAGGTTGCTGTCTCAGTCTCCTGTCTCTCTGATTGAAGCATCGAGCAGTTTCTGCTCTGATGGAAACTCTCTGCAGTTCCTCTGATCTGCAGTGAGAGGTCAGTCCCATCCTTCTTTTTAGAATAAAACACGGCTTGTTTCCATTAATTTAACAATATTAAATCAGAAACCATTTCTATCTCACACAGCAGGGACATTTACACGTTACAGTGCAGAAAAATGGCAAAAAGAACAAGAGTAGATTTGCATATTAAATAAAAATAAGTCCACTATGGTATAAAACTAAAATTAAATAACATGTACGTATTAGAGGAACACTGTTTACCCACTGCTATGTGCAATACACACCTTTTGTTTTTCTTTTTTTATTATAGGATACATTTTATTGTCCTTGTAGGGAATTATGTTTTAAATCCATCCTGCAGTCCCAGTAAACATGTACATTATACACAGTATACACAATCAACCAACAAACCAATAAAGACCTATTGCCCCCTATTTGGGTAAATATGGCACCAATGAAATACTAAGTTAATTTCATTCGGCATGGACAGAACACCATAGAAAGTAAAAGTCTAAAAATATAAAACATGTCAAAGGTGCAATTATTACTTGTCTATTATTACCATCATGTGCATCTGATTGATAATGTACATTTAACAAGAGATATTTAGCATGTTTGTAAAGGTAAAACATTGTGTTAATGATATTGTTACCATCATTGCTGTGCATTATTTCCCCATGTGGGGTTAATAAAGTATGTCTTCTCTTCTTGTCCCATCAGTATTTCTAACTCCAGGAAACAGAAATCATTGGAGAGCGG
>JAAKFY010000009.1:35347291-35356838 GCA_011823955.1 Dissostichus mawsoni
ACAACTACAGCATCAATTAACACAACTACAGCATTACGTAACACAACTACAGCATCAATTAACACAACTACAGCATCACGTAACACAACTACTGCATCAATTAACACAACTACAGCATCACGTAACACAACTACAGCATCACGTAACACAACTACAGCATCAATTAACACAACTACAGCATCACGTAACACAACTACTGCATCAATTAACACAACTACAGCATCACGTAACACAACTACAGCATCAATTAACACAACTACAGCATCAATTAACACAACTACAGCATCAATAACACAACTACTGCATCAATTAACACAACTACAGCATCAATTAACACAACTACAGCATCACGTAACACAACTACAGCATCAATTAACACAACTACAGCATCACGTAACACAACTACTGCATCAATTAACACAACTACAGCATCAATTAACACAACTACAGCATAACGTAACACAACTACAGCATCAATTAACACAACTACAGCATCACGTGACACAACTACAGCATCAATTAACACAACTACAGCATCAATTAACACAACTACAGCATCAATTAACACAACTACAGCATCAATTAACACAACTACAGCATAAGTAACACAACTACAGCATCAATTAACACAACTACAGCATCACGTAACACAACTACAGCATCAATTAACACAACTACAGCATCAATTAACACAACTACAGCATCAATTAACACAACTACAGCATCAATTAACACAACTACAGCATCACGTAACACAACTACAGCATCACGTAACACAACTACAGCATCACGTAACACAACTACAGCATCACGTAACACAACTAGCATCAATTAACACAACTACAGCATCAATTAACACAACTACAGCATCAATTAACACAACTACAGCATCAATTAACACAACTACAGCATCACGTAACACAACTACAGCATCAATTAACACACTACAGCATCAATTAACACAACTACAGCATCAATTAACACAACTACAGCATCACGTAACACAACTACAGCATCAATTAACACAACTACAGCATCAATTAACACAACTACAGCATCAATTAACACAACTACAGCATCAATTAACACAACTACAGCATCAATTAACACAACTACAGCATCAATTAACACAACTACAGCATCACGTAACACAACTACAGCATCAATTAACAAACTACTGCATCAATTAACACAACTACAGCATCAATTAACACAACTACAGCATCAATTAAACAACTACAGCATCAATTAACACAACTACTGCATCAGTAACACAACTACTGCATCAATTAACACAACTACTGCATCAATTAACACAACTACAGCATCAATTAACACAACTAGCATCAAATTAACACAACTACTGCATCAATTAACACAACTACAGCATCAATTAACACAACTACAGCATCATTAACACAACTACAGCATCAATTAACACAACTACACATCAATTAACACAACTACAGCATCAATTAACACAACTACTGCATCAATTAACACAACTACAGCATCAATTAACACAACTACTGCATCAATTAACACAACTACAGCATCAATTAACACAACTACAGCATCAATTAACACAACTACAGCATCAATTAACACAACTACAGCATCAATTAACACAACTACTGCATCAATTAACACAACTACTGCATCAATTAACACAACTACAGCATCAATTAACACAACTACAGCATCAATTAACACAACTACAGCATCAATTAACACAACTACAGCATCAATTAACACAACTACAGCATCAATTAACACAACTACAGCATCAATTAACACAACTACAGCATCAATTAACACAACTACAGCATCAATTAACACAACTACAGCATCAATTAACACAACTACAGCATCAATTAACACAACTACAGCATCAATTAACACAACTACTGCATAATTAACACAACTACAGCATCAATTAACACAACTACAGCATCAATTAACACAACTACAGCATCAATTAACACAACTACAGCATCAATTAACACAACTACAGCATCAATTAACACAACTACAGCATCAATTAACACAACTACTGCATCAATTAACACAACTACAGCATCAATTAACACAACTACAGCATCAATTAACACAACTACAGCATCAATTAACACAACTACAGCATCAATTAACACAACTACAGCATCAATTAACACAACTACAGCATCAATTAACACAACTACAGCATCAATTAACACAACTACAGCATCAATTAACACAACTACAGCATCAATTAACACAACTACAGCATCAATTAACACAACTACAGCATCAATTAACACAACTACAGCATCAATTAACACAACTACAGCATCAATTAACACAACTACGCATCAATTAACACAACTACAGCATCAATTAACACAACTACAGCATCACGTAACACAACTACAGCATCAATTAACACAACTACAGCATCAATTAACACAACTACAGCATCAATTAACACAACTACAGCATCAATTAACACAACTACAGCATCAATTAACACAACTACAGCATCAATTAACACAACTACAGCATCAATTAACACAACTACAGCATCAATTAACACAACTACAGCATCAATTAACACAACTACAGCATCAATTAACACAACTACAGCATCAATTAACACAACTACTGCATCAATTAACACAACTACAGCATCAATTAACACAACTACTGCATCAATTAACACAACTACAGCATCAATTAACACAACTACAGCATCAATTAACACAACTACAGCATCAATTAACACAATACAGCATCAATTAACACAACTACTGCATCAATTAACACAACTACAGCATCAATTAACACAACTACTGCATCAATTAACACAACTACAGCATCAATTAACACAACTACTGCATCAATTAACACAACTACAGCATCATTAACACAACTACAGCATCAATTAACACAACTACAGCATCAATTAACACAACTACTGCATCAATTAACACAACTACAGCATCATTAACACAACTACAGCATCAATTAACACAACTACAGCTTCATAACACAACTACAGCATCAATTAACACAACTACAGCATCAATTAACACAACTACAGCATCAATTAACAAACTACAGCATCAATTAAACACAACTACGCATCAATTAACACAAACTACTGCATCAATTAACACAACTACAGCATCAATTAACACAACTACAGCATCAATTAACACAACTACAGCATCAATTAACACAACTACAGCATCACAAAACACAACTACAGCATCAATTAACACAACTACAGCATCAATTAACACAACTACAGCATCAATTAACACAACTACAGCATCAATTAACACAACTACAGCATCAATTAACACAACTACAGCATCAATAACACAACTACAGCATCAATTAACACAACTACAGCATCAATTAACACAACTACAGCTCACGTAACACACTACAGCATCACTAACACAACTACAGCATCAATTAACACAACTACAGCATCAATTAACACAACTACAGCATCATTAACACAACTACAGCATCAATTAACACAACTACAGCATCGTAACACAACTACAGCATCAATTAACACAACTACAGCATCAATTAACACAACTACAGCATCATTAACACAACTACAGCATCAATTAACACAACTACAGCATCAATTAACACAACTACAGCATCATTAACACAACTACAGCATCAATTAACACAACTACAGCATCAATTAACACAACTACAGCATCAATTAACACAACTACAGCATCAATTAACACAACTACAGCATCAATTAACACAAACTACAGCATCAATTAACACAACTACAGCATCAATTAACACAACTACAGCATCAATTAACACAACTACAGCATCAATTAACACAACTACAGCATCATTAACACAACTACAGCATCAATTAACAAACTACTGCATCAATTAACACAACTACAGCATCAATTAACACAACTACTGCATCAATTAACACAACTACAGCATCAATAACACAACTACAGCATCACGTAACACAACTCAGCATCAATTAACACAACTACAGCATCAATTAAACACAACTACAGCATCAATTAACACAACTACAGCATAATTAACACAACTACGCATCAATTAACACAACTACTGCATCAATTAACACATACAGCATCAATTAACACAACTACAGCATCAAAACACAACTACGCATCAATTAACACAAATACAGCATCAATTAACACAACTACAGCATCAATTAACACACTACAGCATCAATTAACACACTACAGCATCATTAACACAACTACGCATCATTAACACAACTACAGCATCAATTAACACAACTACAGCATCAATTAACACAACTACAGCATCAATTAACACATCTACAGCATCATTAACACAACTACAGCATCATAACACAACTACAGCATCAATTAACACAACTACAGCATCAATTAACACAACTACAGCATCAATTAACACAACTACAGCATCAATTAACACAACTACAGCATCAATTAACACAACTACAGCATCAATTAACACAACTACAGCATCAATTAACACAACTACAGCATCAATTAACAAACTACAGCATCAATTACACAACTACAGCATCAATTAACACAACTACAGCATCAATTAACACAACTACAGCATCAATTACACAACTACAGCATCAATTAACACAACTACAGCATCAATTAACACAACTACTGCATCAATTAACACAACTACAGCATCATTAACACAACTACAGCATCATTAACACAACTACAGCATCAATTAACACAACTACAGCATCAATTAACACAACAGCATCAATTAACACAACTACTGCATCAATTAACACAACTACAGCATCATTAACACAACTACAGCATCATTAACACAACTACAGCATCAATTAACACAACTACAGCATCAATTAACACAACTCAGCATCAATTAACACAACTACTGCATCAATTAACACAACTACAGCATCACGTAAACAAACTACAGCATCAATTAACACAACTACAGCATCAATTAACACAACTACAGCATCAATTAACACAACTACAGCATCAATTAACACAACTACAGCATCAATTAACACAACTACAGCATCATTAACACAACTACAGCATCAATTAACACAATACAGCAGCAATTAACACAACTACAGCATCAATTAACACAACTACAGCATCAATTAACACAATACAGCATCAATTAACACAACTACAGCATCAATTAACACAACTACAGCATCAATTAACACAACTACAGCATCAATTAACACAAACTACAGCATCAATTAACACAACTACAGCATCAATTAACACAACTACTGCATCAATTAACACAACTACAGCATCACGTAACACAACTACAGATCATTAAACACAACTACAGCATCAATTAACACAACTACAGCATCACTTAACACAACTACAGCATCAATTAACACAACTACAGCATCAATTAACACAACTACAGCATCAATTAACACAACTACTGCATCAATTAACACAACTACAGCATCATTAACACAACTACAGCATCAATTAACACAACTACAGCATCAATTAACACAACTACAGCATCATTAACACAACTACAGCATCAATTAACACAAACTACAGCATCAATTAACACAACTACAGCATACGTAACACAACCAAGCATCAATTAACACAACTAAGCATCAATTAACACAACTACAGCATCATTAACACAACTACAGCATCAATTAACACAACTACAGCATCAATTAACACAACTACAGCATCAAGTAACACAACTACAGCATCAATTAACACAACTAAAGCATCAAACACAACTACAGCATCAATTAAACCAACTACAGCATCAATTAACACAACTACAGCATCACTTAACACAACTACAGCATCAATTAACACAACTACAGCATCAATTAAAACAACTACAGCATCAATTAACAAACTACAGCATCGTAACACAACTACAGCATCAATTAAAACAACTACAGCATCAATTAACACAACTACAGCATCACGTAACACAACTACAGCATCAATTAACACACTACAGCATCAATTAACACAACTACAGCATCAATTAACACAACTACAGCATCAATTAACACAACTACAGCATCAATAACACAACTACAGCATCAATTAACACAACTACAGCATCAATTAACACAACTACAGCATCAATTAACACAACTACAGCATCAATTAACACAACTACAGCATCACGTAACACAACTACAGCATCAATAACACAACTACAGCATCAATTAACACAACTACTGCATCAATTAACACAACTACAGCATCAATTAACACAACTACAGCATCAATTAACACAACTACAGCATCAATTAACACAACTACAGCATCAATTAACACAACTACAGCATCAATTAACACAACTACAGCATCAATTAACACAACTACAGCATCAATTAACACAACTACTGCATCAATTAACACAACTACAGCATCAATTAACACAACTACAGCATCACGTAACACAACTACAGCATCAATTAACACAACTACAGCATCAATTAACACAACTAGAGCATCAATTAACACAACTACTGCATCAATTAACACAACTACAGCATCACGTAACACAACTACAGCATCAATTAACACAACTACAGCATCACGTACACAACTACAGCATCAATTAACACAACTACAGCATCATTAACACAACTACAGCATCAATTAACACAACTACAGCATCAATTAACACAACTACTGCATCAATTAACACAACTACAGCATCAATTAACACAACTAACAGCATCACGTAACACAACTACAGCATCAATTAACACAACTACAGCATCACGTGACACAACTACAGCATCAATTAACACAACTACAGCATTACGTAACACAACTACAGCATCAATTAACACAACTACAGCATCATTAACACAACTACAGCATCAATTAACACAACTACAGCATCACATAACACAACTACAGCATCAATTAACACAACTACAGCATCAATTAACACACTACAGCATCACGTAACACAACTACAGCATCATTAACACAACTACAGCATCAATTAACACAACTACTGCTCAATTAACACAACTACAGCATCAATTAACACAACTACAGCATCAATTAACACAACTACAGCATCACGTAACACAACTACAGCATCAATTAACACAACTACAGCATCAATTAACACAACTACAGCATCACGTAACACAACTACAGCATCATTACACAACTACTGCATCAATTAACACAACTACAGCATCAATTAACACAACTACAGCATCACGTAACACAACTACAGCTCAATTAACACAACTACAGCATCAATTACACAACTACAGCATCAATTAACACAACTACAGCATCACGTAACACAACTACAGCATCAATTAACACAACTACAGCATCAATTAACACAACTACTGCATCAATTAACACAACTACAGCATCAATTAACACAACTACAGCATCAATTAACACAACTACAGCATCACGTAACACATACAGCATCAATTAACACAACTACAGCATCAATTAACCAACTACAGCATCACGTAACACAACTACAGCATCAATTAACACAACTACAGCATCATTAACACAACTACACAGCATCAATTAACAACAACTACAGCATCACGTAACACAACTACAGCATCAATTAACACAACTACTGCATCAATTAACACAACTACAGCATCAATTAACACAACTACAGCATCACGTAACACAACTACAGCATCAATTAACACAACTACAGCATCAATTAACACAACTACAGCATCAATTAACACAACTACAGCATCATTAACACAACTACAGCATCAATTAACACAACTACTGCATCATTAACACAACTACAGCATCATTAACACAACTACAGCATCACGTACACAACTACAGCATCAATTAACACAACTACAGCATCAATTAACACAACTAGACATCAATTAACACAACTACAGCATCAATTAACACAACTACAGCATCAATTAACACAACTACAGCATCACGTAACACAACTACTGCATCAATTAACACAACTACAGCATCACGTAACACAACTACAGCATCAATTAACACAACTACAGCATCACGTAACACAACTACAGCATCAATTAACAAACTACAGCATCAATTAACACAACTACAGCATCAATTAACACAACTACAGCATCAATTAACACAACTGCATCAATTAACACAACTACAGCATCAATTAACACAACTACAGCATCACGTAACACAACTACAGCATCAATTAACACAACTACAGCATCACGTGACACAACTACAGCATCAATTAACACAACTACAGCATTACGTAACACAACTACAGCATCAATTAACACAACTACAGCATCAATTAACACAACTACAGCATCAATTAACACAACTACTGCATCAATTAACACAACTACAGCATCAATTAACACAACTACAGCATCAATTAACACAACTACAGCATCATTAACACAACTACAGCATCAATTAACACAACTACAGCATCACGTAACACAACTACAGCATCACGTAACACAACTACTGCATCAATAACACAACTACAGCATCAATTAACACAACTACAGCATCACGTAACACACTACAGCATCAATTAACACAACTACGCATCAATTAACACAACTACAGCATCAATTAACACAACTACAGCATCAATTAACACAACTACAGCATCAATTAACACAACTACAGCATCAATTAACACAACTACTGCATCAATTACACAACTACAGCATCAATTAACACAACTACAGCATCACGTAAACCAACTACAGCATCAATTAACACAACTACAGCATCAATTAACACAACTACAGCATCAATTAACACAACTACAGCATCAATTAACACAACTACAGCATCACGTACACAACTACAGCATCAATTAACACAACTACTGCATCAATTAACACAACTACAGCATCACGTTAACACAACTACAGCATCAATTAACACAACTACAGCATCAATTAACACAATACAGCATCACTTAACACAACTAAAGCATCAATTAACACAACTACAGCATCACTTAACACAACTACAGCATCACTTAACACAACTACAGCATCAATTAACACAACTACAGCATCACGTTAACACAACTACAGCATCACGTAACACAACTACAGCATCAATTAACACAACTACAGCATCAATTAACACAACTACTGCATCATTACACAACTACAGCATCACGTAACACAACTACAGCATCAATTAACACAACTACAGCATCACGTAACACAACTACAGCATCAATTAACACAACTACAGCATCACGTAACACAACTACAGCATCAATTAACACAACTACAGCATCAATTAACACAACTACAGCATCAATTAACACAACTACAGCATCACGTAACACAACTACAGCATCAATTAACACAACTACAGCATCAATTAACACAACTACTGCATCAATTAACACAACTACAGCATCAATTAACACAACTACAGCATCAATTAACACAACTACAGCATCACGTAAACACAACTACAGCATCAATTAACACAACTACAGCATCAATTAACACAAC
>JAAKFY010000009.1:35357838-35372838 GCA_011823955.1 Dissostichus mawsoni
TAAACAATGTTTTATAATAAGGACTTTATCTCAGCGTCTCTGTTCCTCTGCTTCAGTTCCGATGGTTTCAGGTGGAGGTGCTGCAGGCATGGAGAAGAACGTCAAGCTGGATGAAGAGTACATCAATGTGAGATTAAAAAAGGGAAATCACATGTTTTTACACAATGTATACCGCTCTGTAGTGTAGGAAACATGTTGGCAAAGGTCAGAGGTGGGAAGTAATAAGTACACTTATAGTATTTCCATTTTCTCCTACTTTGTACTTCTACTCCACTACAGTTCAGAGGTAAATATTGTACTTATACTCCACTAAATGTAGTTTGAGCTCTGCAGAGAGGACAGTATCTGTTAAAGCTTCCTGATGAGGATATGATGCTATTAGTTTGAGTCATGAAGCTTTTGAAAAGGTTTGGACCTTTTCAAAAAAGTTAGACCATTTGTTGAATCTGTAGGTATAACAGAAGCAAACACATGGATACTGTACAGCTGATTACAGAGGTGTAAAGTAACTAAGTACATTTACTCAAGTACTTAAAGGTGGGGTATGTCATTCACTTCAGAAACACTTGTTATATTCCATGGAGTGCTCTTAACATCCCGATAGCAATGAATATATGAAATGCTTTGACAATAAATACATAAAAAAAACATCATCAGTGGAAGCCGTGGCGCTGTGAAAAGCACGACCAATCATCTGAGCCGGCCCGGCTAAAGTAACTGGATGGCCTACCTGCCTGTCAGCCTTCCATCTGTGCACAAACTTATCTCGTGCCCTCATTGGTCATGTGTGCGTTCGTGTGTGTGAAGGAGGGGCTCTGTGAGGAAGTGGCAGATTTTTTCGGTTGTGTATTTTCACATTCTAGCGCACTCGAGCTGGTTTCTCCAAAATTACCTACCCCACCTTTAAGTACAATTTGAGGTACTTGTACTTTACTTGAGTATTTCCATTTCATGCTAGTGTGTACTTCTAGTCTCTACAGTTCAGAGGTAAATGGTGTACTTTTCCTCCACTACATGTATTTAATCCCTTTAGTTACTTCACAGATGTGGATGAATGATGTGAAATATAATCAAGTGTTAAATCAGACTTTAGTTCCACTGGAGTAAATCCTCAAGCTACCCTGCAGTATACAAAGTCATTCAAACTAGCTGCACCTTTACCAGCTTTGAGAACACTTTCATGATCAATCATTAAAAACATATATATTATTATTCTATAAGCTTTTCCTCATCCTGCAGGGCAGCCGCAGGTTTACGAGCTGGAGGTGAGGAACCAGGCCGAGGTCTGGAGAAACAACTGAGGGAGAGGAGTGTACAGAGACTCCCTGGTACACACACACACACCACACACACACACACACACACACACACACACACACACACACACACACACACACACACACACACACACACACACACACACACAAAAAAACACACAAACACACACACACACACACACACACAAACACACACACACACACACACAAACACAAAACACTGAACACAATTTTGGATAATTTTACTTTTTTGTACCTTAAACCGTTACTTTAAACTTTAGAGATGCATTATTTGTGTGTGTGTGTGTGTGTGTCTGTGTGTCTGTGTGTGTGTGTGTGTTGTGTGTGTGTGTGTGTGTGTGTTGTGTGTGTGGTGTGTGTGTGTGTGTGTGTGTGCAGGAGAACAGTGAGTACATGCTGTACCTGCGTCAGAGTCAGCAGGAGATCCTGAAGGAGGAGGAGAGGAGGTACCGCTTCCTGGCTGAGAAACACTGCGGACTCACAGTCCCTGCTGTTCCTCATCAACAAGGTGCGCACACACACACACACACACACACACACACACACACACACACACACACACACACACACACACACACACACACACACACACAACCACCACACACACACAAACACACACAGACACACAAACACACACACACAACCACCACACACACACACACACACACACACACAAACACACACTCAAAGACACACACACAAACACACACTCAAAGACACACAAACACACACACACACAACCACCACAAACACACAGACACACACACACACACACACACACACACACACACAGACAGATAGACAGGCAGCACAACACACACACACACACACGCACACGCACACGCACACACACACACAGACACACACACACACACACACACACACACACACACACACTAACTTAAACGAATATATATATCTAATAAATGCACGCTGAAGGCTCTTTGAGCAGCTCTCACTGATCCTGCTGTGATGTTCCATGTTTGTTGTTGCTGTTTTTCATGTGTCTTGATGTTTTGTCTGTTGATGTTACACATGGAGCTGCTGTGATGCAAGTCACAAGACCTCATCTGACCATTAAGTATTATCGTATCGTATCGATGGCATAAGGCCCTTTGAGCTGCAAATATATATATTTCCTTTGTGCTCATATGAAGTCAACGTCTCAGTGTTTTGTTCATTTTGTTGCTTCCTTTTGTTGAGAGTCTGTTTCTTCCCAGCATGTAACACCGCTCTCCTCTGTGTTTCAGACGGGAGCGTCTCTGCAGCAGAAAGCTGACGGCTGGAAGGAGAAAGTGAACGAGTCCAAAGGCTCCAGACCTCGAACGCCCACCCATCCCGACCACGACACTCAGGTGCAGACGCCTCGCAAGGAGTCAATACAAATATAACGTTTTACTCACCTGTCTCTCTGTTTCCTCACCTGTTACACAAATATAAAGTTTGATATTAACCTTTGTACTGGGCATGTGTGTGTGTGTGTGTGTGTCTGTGTGTGTGTGTCTGTCTGTGTGTGTGTGTATGTGGTGGTGTGTCTGTGGGTCTGTCTGTGTGTGTGTGCGTGTGTCTGTCTGTCTGTCTGTTTGTTTGTGTGTGTGTATGTGTGTCGTCTGTGTGTGTTGTGTGTCTTTCTGTCTTTCTGTGTGTGTGTGTGTGTGTCTATGTCTGTGTGTGTGTGTGTGTGTGTGTGTCTGTCTGTCTGTCTGTGTGTGTGTCTGTCTGTGTGTGTGGTGTGTGTGTGTGTGTGTGTGTCTGTCTGTCTGTCTGTCTGTGTGTGTGTCTGTCTGTGTGTGTGTGTGTGTGTGTGTGGTGTCTATCTGTCTGTGTGTCTGTCTGCTGTCTGTGTGTGTGTGGTCTGTCTATCTGTCTGTGTGTGTGTCTGTCTGTGTGTGTGTGTGTGTCTGTCTGTGTGTGTCTGTCTGTGTGTGTGTCTGTCTGTCTGTCTGTCTGTCTGTCTTTCTGTGTGTGTGTGTCTATCGTCTGTGTGTGTGTGTCTGTTTGTCTGTGTGTGTCTGTCTGTCTGTGTGTGTGTCTGTTGTCTATCTCTCTGTGTGTGTGTGTGTGTGTGTGTGTGTGTGTGTGTGAGTGTGCGAGAGTAGGATGCTCATTGTGTGCAGCTGCAGTGTTTCAGTGGAGCAGTTATTTGCTAGCCTTATGTAATGTGTTGAATTGTATTTTGGTGATATTATTTCAAGTGTTTCACGATTATTTCCACGTATTCATCAAGATTAGGGGTTTAATCAACAAGTTGCATCATGATAGAATATTTGCTGATATAAGAATTATTGCTACGATGAGATTTAGTTAAAATTCAGGGGATTGTGATCATCATGAGAGGATGTTATAATGGCCACTTCAGAAAGGAAATGCACGTAGAGACACAGATGTTCAGTGGGAACTTCAAAATAAAAGCCCATCGTAAAGACAATGATTTTATTCAAAGATAAAGCACGTGTTCATCATTGAAATAATGCAACTCTGAAAGAGAAACAGTGATGAAGATCCAGTTGCATAATTCCCAGTTGACAATCTGCCCACCTAAAAATGTTTTATGGACCTCAGTATTGATCATGTATCCGTTGATTACTCTGTACTACATGTATACAGAGTGTATCTGTTTATATACAAAATATACTGGATGTGCTTTTGAGGAAACGTTAGGGTTTTCCTGCACATCTTTAAGTGTGTGTGTACGGGAGCTGCCAAGTGTGTGTGTGTGTGTGTGTGTGTGTGTTTATGTTTATTTAGGATCCCCATTAGCTTTTGCTCTTGACAAAAGCTACTCTTCCTGGGGTCCCGACACTTAAAATAATACAACAACATTCAAGACATAAGTCCTGACATCATTAACACATCAACAACATCATCAACATCATCAACAATCTCATCCACTTTCAATATCAATCTCAGCCAAGGATGAGTGCACAAGACACCCACCAGTACAAAGCATGATAGAATTAAATTAGGGTTCACAGTTCACAAGGGAACATGCTCGATAGATGGCCCTTCAATCTCTTCTTGAAAGAGGCTCTGGACTCTATTTCAGCGAGGTAGTTTGGCAATGAGTTCCTTTATAGCTCTATAAGTCACAGAAGATTTGTCCTGGGTTTAGGTGCCAGTAGATGGCCTGATGTAGCTTGTCTAGTCTTATGGTCGTGCTTGTCTCTTGAGTAAACTATTTTATCATAAAAATACAATGTTTTTTTTGCTAAATTGGAGAAAAAAATTGAAAAGTGATAAAACGAGATCGCAGACGTTTCTCAACCGGAAGCCATGATAGGTTTCTATGCATAACTCCAATATGAGTGCTTCGAACAGTGGAGAGCTAGTCTGGCAGCCTTGTTTTGAGCTATTTGTAATTTCTGTATATGTGTTTTTGCTGCTGATGACCATATGTGTGTAGCTGCGAGGCTCCGTCAGCTCTCTCCTCCAGACTGTATCCAGAGATGAGGACATGTCGTGGGCCCGCAGAGAGCAGCAGGCTCTGGGCAGAGTTCCCTCCAGAGGTGAGACCATTCATGAGATAAACCAGTTATATTAACTCTGTAATCCAGGGGTAACTAAGTATATCTATACAAGTACTTCCCCTATTATACTGTTTTATTTATATTATAGGTCTCAGATATATAGAGAACCTGTCTCTGATTGGCTGAAACACCAAACAGATCATTGCAGCATCCCATAATCCCCTCTGTTTCAGCCCTGTTTCAAAAGTGCTGATTCTCTGTCTGTTACTTTAGATGAAAATAAGGAGCCCCTCCCCACGCCCCTCTGAGAGATATTTGGTTAAAAATAACACAATAGGCGCGTTCACACCGGAGTACTTTTCCCAGGAATAGTCCCCGGAACTTTTATTTCCTGGAACTATCTAGTAAATCTTGTTCACACCGGAATAAGTCCCTGAGGGAGACGCTGACGTCACTTCTTCTTCTTCTGCTTTGGGTTTACTGGCAGGCCGCAAACAACTTCACGGCGTATACTGCCAGCCGAAGTCCCCGGCCGGAGTCCCCCGGAGTTGGGGACTGGCTTCAGTAGAAGCTGCTGGGACTCCCAGCAGCTTCTACTGAAGCCTTCCGAGTAAATCGCCAGAACACCGACACCTCCTCATCTCCACCGCTCCCATGTTTTATTTTGTGTTGCCATAAGTTATTCTCTCTGCGTTGGTGCGCTGGGCTAATGCTAATGCTAATAATGCTAATGCGAGCAAATAAAATGGCGGCTTCACAAAACTTTTCAGAGTTTCACGGGGCGTGGTTTGCAATTCGCCCCAGCCAATCAGAAATTGGAACCTTTTCCTCCCCAGGAAAGTACCACCTCTCTAGCAGGGACTGAAAAGGGGGGAAAAGGTTCGCAAAAAAAAGTTCTAGTTCCAGATTCTTTTGGTGTGAACGCAAAATCCCAGGAACTGTCGGAACTATTCCTGGGAAAAGTACTCCGGTGTGAAAGCGCCTAATAGTGCTCTAGGAGGAGATTCAGGTGATAAGGTGGGGGGGGGGTTACCTTGGTTGCTGATTGGCTAATGGTTACACAAGACAAACATCGTTATGACATCATAAAGTGGCCAACATCAGGACAAATCAGGACAAAAAGACAGATACAGAAACTTTCAGAATCTCTTTACACAGAGGGGACACATGTTGATGTAGAAGAGACATGAAGAAGAGGGGACACATGTTGATGTAGAAGAGACATGAAGAAGAGGGACACATGTTGATGTAGAAGAGACATGAAGAAGAGGGGACACATGTTGATGTAGGAGACATGAAGAAGAGGGGGCACATGTTGATGTAGAAGAGACATGAAGAAGAGGGGACACATGTTGATGTAGAAGAGACATGAAGAAGAGGGGACACATGTTGATGTAGAAGAGACATGAAGAAGAGGGGACACATGTTGATGTAGAAGAGACATGAAGAAGAGGGGACACATGTTGATGAGACATTAAAAAGTGGATTTTGCATAATAGGTGACCTTTAAATTATTCAATTTGATGCTACTTTATACTTTTAGTTTTCTTTGGATTCATCTGACATCTTTAGTAACTTTGAAGAGTCAGATTTTAATGAGGCTGAATGTAATCGTTATTATTCATCATGTGTTAATATAAAGTGGTTTGACCCACATGTGAGAATCACAAGCGACCCAGCTGTTTGTTTAGTTCAAAACAAGACAATGCATCAATAAAAAACACACAAATATATATCCCCTCCCCTTCCCAACCCCCCCCCCCCCCCCAGCGCCCTCCCCCCTCCCTAGCAGTCGCTCTCGCTCCAGCTCAGTGGGGGAGTCTCTGGGTCTGGGAGGGGGGGGCAGAGCCATGAGGGCGCTGGTGTCTCACCCCTCCTCCTCAAACCCTAAGCTCCTCCCCTTCTGCAGGGGGGAGACCATCACTGTGCTAGTGCTGGAGCAAAGAAACGGCTGGCTGTACGGACGCTCTGACAACCTGAGGTGAGAGAGAGAGGGTGTGTGTGTGAGAGGTGTGTGTGTGTGTGTGTGTGTGTGTGTGTGTTGTGTGTGTGTGTGTGTTTGTGTGTGTGTGTGTGTGTGTGTGTGTGTGTGTGTGTGTGTGTGTGTGTAGTGCTGGAGCAAAGAAACGGCTGGCTGTAAGGACAAACTGACAACCTGAGGTGAGAGAGAGAGGGTTTGTGTGTGAGTGTGAGAGAGAGGGTGTGAAAGAGTGTGTGTGTGAGAGACAGAGGGTGTGTGTGAGAGAGAGGTTGTGTTTGTGTGTGAGAGAGTGTGTGTGTGTGAGAGACAGAGGGTGTGTGTGAGAGAGAGAGTGTGTTTGTGTGTGAGAGAGAGTTGTGTGTGAGAGAGAGGGTGTGTCTGTGTGTGTGTGTGTGTGTGTGTGTGTGTGTGTGAGAGAGGGTGTGTGTGTGAGAGGGAGAGAGTGTGTGTGTGTGTGTGTGTTACCTGTTTCCCCATCTGTCTCTCTTGTTTCCTCACTTGTGTCCTCACCTGTTTCCTCACCTGGTTCCTCACCTGTCTCTGTTTCCGCACCGGTTTCCTCACCTAGTTCCTCACCTGTCTCTCTGGTTCCTCACCTGTTACCTCACCTGTTTCCTCACCTGTTTCCTCACTGGTTCCTCACCTGTCTCTGTTTCCGCACCTGTTTCCTCACCTGGTTCCTCACCTGTCTCTGTTTCCGCACCTGTTTCCTCACCTAGTTCCTCAACCTGTCTCTCTGGTTCCTCACCTGTTACCTCACCTGTTTCCTCACCTGTTTCCTCAACTGTTTCATCACCTGTCTCTGTTTCCTCTCCTGTTTCTCACCTGTTTCCTCACCTTTTTCCTCACCTGTCTCTCCGGTTCCTCACCTGGTTCCTCACCTGTTTCCCCTTCTGTCTCTCTTGTTTCCTCGCCTGTTTCTCACCTGTCACTCTGTTTCCTCACCTGTTTCCTCACCTGTCACTCTGTTTCCTCGCCTGTTTCCTCACCTGTTTCCTCACCTGTTTCCTCACCTGTCTCTCTGTTTCCTCACCTGTCTCCCTGTTTCCTCACCTGTCTCTCTGTTTTCTCACCTGTTTCCTCAGCTGTCTCTCGGTTTCCTCACCTTTTTCCTCACCTGTTTCCCCATCTGTCTCTCTTGTTTCCTTACCTGTTTCCTCGCCTGTTTCCTCACCTGTTTCCTCACCTGTCTCTCTGTTTCCTCACCTGTTTCCTCACTTGTCACTCTGTTTCCTCACCTTGTTCCTCACCTGTCACTCTGTTTCCTCACCTGTCTCGCCGGTTCCTCACCTGTTTCCTCACCTGGTTCCTCACCTGTTTCCTCACCTGTCTCTGTTTCCTCACCTGTTTCCTCACCTGTCACTCTGTTTCCTCACCTGTTTCCTCACCTGGTTCCTCACCTGTCTCTGTTCCGCACTGTTTCCTCACCTAGTTCCTCACCTAGTTCCTCACCTGTCTCTCTGGTTCTCACCTGTTACCTCACCTGTTTCCTCACCTGTTTCCTCACCTGTTTCATCACCTGTCTCTGTTTCCTCTCCTGTTTCTCACCTGTTTCCTCACCTGTTTCCTCACCTTTTTCCTCACCTGTCTCTCCGGTTCCTCACCTGGTTCCACACCTGTTTCCCCTTCTGTCTCTCTTGTTTCCTCGCCTGTTTCCTCACCTGTCACTCTGTTTCCTCACCTGTTTCCTCACCTGTCACTCTGTTTCCTCGCCTGTTTCCTCACCTGTTTCCTCACCTGTTTCCTCACCTGTTTCCTCACCTGTCTCTCTGTTTCCTCACCTGTCTCCCTGTTTCCTCACCTGTCTCTCTGTTTTCTCACCTGTTTCCTCAGCTGTCTCTCGGTTCCTCACCTTTTTCCTCACCTGTTTCCCCATCTGTCTCTCTTGTTTCCTTACCTGTTTCCTCGCCTGTTTCCTCACCTGTTTCCTCACCTGTCCCTCTGTTTCCTCACCTGTTTCCTCACTTGTCACTCTGTTTCCTCACCTTGTTCCTCACCTGTGACTCTGTTTCCTCACCTGTCTCTCCGGTTCCTCACCTGTTTCCATACCTGTTTCCTCACCTGGTTCCTCACCTGTTTCCTCACCTGTATCTGTTTCCTCACCTGTTTCCTCACTGTCACTCTGTTTCCTCACCTGTTTCCTCACCTGTTTCCTCACCTGTCACTCTTTTTCCTCACCTGTTTCCTCACCTGGTTCCTCACCTGGTTACTCACCTGGTTCCTCACCTGTCTCTCTGGTTCCTCACCTGTCTCTCTGGTTCCTCACCTGGTTCCTCACCTGGTTCCTCACCTGGTTCCTCACCTGGTTACTCACCTGGTTCCTCACCTGTCTCTCTGGTTCCTCACCTGTCTCTCTGGTTCCTCCTGGTTACTCACCTGTCTCTCTGGTTCCTCACCTATCTCTCTTGTTCCTCACCTGGTTCCTCACTTGTCTCTCTGGTTCCTCACCTGTCTCTCTGGTTCCTCACCTGTCTCTCTGGTTCCTCACCTGGTTCCTCACCTGGTTCCTCACCTGGTTACTCACCTGTCTCTCTGGTTCCTCACCTGTCTCTCTGGTTCCTCACCTGGTTCCTCACCTGGTTCCTCACCTGGTTCCTCACTTGTCTCTCTGGTTCCTCACCTGTCTCTCTGTTTCCTCACCTGTCTCTCTGGTTCCTCACCTGTCTCTCTGGTTCCTCACCTGTTTCCTCACCTGTCTCTCTGGTTCCTCACCTGTCTCTCTGTTCCTCACCTGTTTCCTCACCTGTCTCTCTGTTTCCTCACCTGTCTCTCTGTTTCCTCACCTGTCTCTCTGTTTCCTCACCTGTCTCTCTGGTTCCTCACCTGTTTCCTCACCTGTCTATCTGGTTCCTCACCTGTTTCCTCACCTGTCTATCTGGTTCCTCACCTGTTTCCTCACCTGTGTCCTGTGTCCTCTGTCCTCAGGCAGGGCTGGTTTCCTGCAGCCTACGTTGCTCCTGTGGAGGATTTCTCCAACACTTTAGCAACCAGGTAGGAAATAATGTCAGAGCATTTGGGATATGACCAGAGATGGAGTCGTTACTCAAAAAAAGTAATATATTACATATTACTTTAAAAAAAAGAAATATATTACTTTACTTCGTTACTCTCATAAAGTTACTCGTTACTTTACTCGTTTCTTTACATTACTTTTGCGTTACTCAGCAACAGCCTATAGCCAAAACGTAGGCCTACACGTGCACACAATTACTATTGCAATAAGGAAGACATAACACAAGTTAATAACGGTGAACATTCTAGTTTTTGCTGCTTGTCCGGAGTCGGCACTCACTCAACATCATCACTGTGGGTTCGGGGGTCTTTAGCTACTAGCTTGGTGTTAGCATGTTGCCTCTGCAGTGCTTGGAGAGGTTTGATGTTGTTGTGTTTGCAGCAGAGCAGCTTACCGTCACATTCCTGTCCTTTCTTCTGTCACATTTAAAATAATGGGCATACCTCCACCCCTCGAAAGTTATAGCTGTCTCTGTCTCTGTCTGCAGCTCAACCCCTGTGACAGCTGCATGTGGACATGTCGCACAAATGTTACGAAAATATAAACCTGCGGTGGAAATCCCTCTAGTGACTTGAAATATTTAAAATGTTAAAAGTTAGACCATCACATTTACCAATCTTATCTACCCCTGGAACTAGCTAAACTAGTTATAAATGTTTATTAGTTACTGTCGTGTCGGGTCACTCGTTCACTGGATCAGCGATCTGCATGAGACACAGACGGGCTGTCAGGGGAGGGGGAGGAACAGAGAGGCTCCGAAACCCGCCGTGTTTTATCCAAAGTTACTGTAAACTTCTGAATAATGTACTAACTAGTTTAGTCTGTCAAAGGGCGTGTGTACTTTGTAACGCGTTACACCCAACTCTGGATATGAAACACTTTTCCTCTGATTTGCTCATAATTTAGGTCATTCTCATAGTTTTTTACTCATTTTCTAAATATTATTATTTCCAGGCGTCTCAGGTTGAATTTTACATCTATATTTTGATATCTTCTGTCTTTCTTTGTCTTATTTATTGTCTGTGAGCCCAGTTTGAGTGTATGGCAAGCACTTAGGTTGCCTTTGTAAAGTGCGCTAAAAATCAAGTTCATTATATTGTTACCTTAGATTTAGAGAAATCCTAGATTATAATAGTTTTAAATGATTAATGAAACTTGCCTAGTCTCGACTTTTTCATTATATTTTAATTACTTTCCAGGGTTTGTTTGTTTGTTTACTTTCAGGTTTCCAGAATGGGTTCGTTTTTGTATATTTATTTTTGGACAAGCTGTATTGTTCTATATGAAGGAATACATAAAGCATGCATTTTAATTGTACTTTATTTTGATTACCTTGCCTTGAACAAGACTTTTAGAAGAATTCATCACATTTGTACGAGCACTTTTTCATTTACAGATCCTAAAAACTCAGATCTGATTGACAATATTAGAGCAAAATGACCGAAAATGTAATTTATTTGGCTAATTAGGAAATACTATAAAGTCTTTAAGTAATACACATGTTCTCTTATCTGTCAGTCTGTTATAAATCACTCAAATATCCCCCCCCCCCCCCTCAGTGGTGTGTCTCTGCGGAGCCACAGCATGAACAACCTGCTGGACCCGCCTGACAGCTACACCGACCAATCAGAGAGCACCAGCTTCGGAGATGTCCCGCCCCCGGCCACGCCCAATCGCAGGGCCTCCTCGTGCGCCTCCCCCCCTCCTGAGAGAAAGGGGGAGGCGGCTTCAGAGACCAAACCCCCCCTCACCCCCCTCCTCCTCTCTCGTCCAATCAGAGGAGGAGCTCCACAGAGTTCAGACCCATCTCCCCCCTCCTGAGAGAAAGGGGGAGGCGCCTCTGATCTGAGGGTAACTTTTTTCTTTTTGTTTTAAATGTACTTTAAAGGTCACGTATTATTTAAATCCACTTGTTCATGTCTCTTCTACATCAACATGTGTCCCCTCTTCTTCATGTCTCTTCTACATCAACATGTGTCCCCTCTTCTTCATGTCTCTTCTACATCAACATGTGTCCCCTCTTCTTCATGTCTCTCCTACATCAACATGTGTCCCCTCTTCTTCATGTCTCTTCTACATCAACATGTGTCCCTCTTCTTCATGTCTCTTCTACATCAACATGTGTCCCCTCTTCTTCATGTCTCTTCTACATCAACATGTGTCCCCTCTTCTCCATGTCTCTTCTACATCAACATGTGTCCCCTCCTCTTCATGTCTCTTCTACATCAACATGTGTCCCCTCTTCTTCATGTCTCTCCTACATCAACATGTGTCCCCTCTTCTTCATGTCTCTTCTACATCAACATGTGTCCCCTCTTCTCCATGTCTCTTCTACATCAACATGTGTCCCCTCCTCTTCATGTCTTCTACATCAACATGTGTCCCCTCTTCTTCATGTCTCTCCTACATCAACATGTGTCCCCTCTTCTTCATGTCTCTTCTACATCAACATGTGTCCCCTCTTCTTCATGTCTCTTCTACATCAACATGTGTCCCCTCTTCTCCATGTCTCTTCTACATCAACATGTGCCCCTCTTCTCCATGTCTCTTCTACATCAACATGTGTCCCCTCTTCTTCATGTCTCCTCTACATCAACATGTGTCCCCTCTTCTTATGTCTCTTCTACATCAACATGTGTCCCCTCTTCTTCATATCTCTTCTACATCAACATGTGTCCCTCTTCTTCATGTCTCTTCTACATCAACATGTGTCCCCTCTTCTTCATGTCTCCTCTACATCAACATGTGTCCCCTCTTCTTCATGTCTCTTCTACATCAACATGTATCCCCTCTTCTTTCATGTCTCTTCTACATCAACATGTGTCCCCTCTCTTCATGTCTCTTCTACATCAACATGTGTCCCCTCTTCTTCATGTCTCTTCTACATCAACATGTGTCCCCTATTCTTCATGTCTCTTCTACATCAACATGTGTCCCCTCTTCTTCATGTCTCTTCTACATCAACATGTGTCCCCTCTTCTTCATGTCTCTTCTACATCAACATGTGTCCCCTCTTCTTCATGTCTCTTCTACATCAACATGTGTCCCCTCTTCTTCATGTCTCTCCTACATCAACATGTGTCCCCTCTTCTTCATGTCTCTTCTACATCAACATGTGTCCCCTCTTCTTCATGTCTCTTCTACATCAACATGTGTCCCCTCTTCTTCATGTCTCTTCTACATCAACATGTGTCCCCTCTTCTTCATGTCTCTTCTACATCAACATGTGTCCCCTCTTCTTCATGTCTCTTCTACATCAACATGTGTCCCCTCTTCTTCATGTCTCTTCTACATCAACATGTGTCCCCTCTTCTTCATGTCTCTTCTACATCAACATGTGTCCCCCTCTTCTTCATGTCTCTTCTTCATCAACATGTGTCCCTCTTCTTTATGTCTCTTCTACATCAACATGTGTCCCCTCTTCTTCATGTCTCTCCTACATCAACATGTGTCCCCTCTTCTTCATGTCTCTTCTACATCAACATGTGTCCCCTCTTCTTCATGTCTCTTCTACATCAACATGTGTCCCCTCTTCTTCATGTCTCTTCTACATCAACATGTGTCCCCTCTTCTTCATGTCTCTTCTACATCAACATGTGTCCCCTCTTCTTCATGTCTCTTCTACATCAACATGTGTCCCCTCTTCTTCATGTCTCTTCTACATCAACATGTGTCCCCTCTTCTTCATGTCTCTTCTACATCAACATGTGTCCCCTCTTCTTCATGTCTCTTCTTCATCAACATGTGTCCCCTCTTCTTCATGTCTCTTCTACATCAACATGTGTCCCCTCTTCTTCATGTCTCTTCTACATCAACATGTGTCCCCTCTTCTTCATGTCTCTTCTTCATCAACATGTGTCCCCTCTTCTTCATGTCTCTTCTACATCAACATGTGTCCCTCTTCTTCATGTCTCTTCTACATCAACATGTGTCCCCTCTGTGTAAAGAGACTCTGAAAGTTTCAGGAACAAAGATTCTCTCTCTTTTTGATCCATTTCTATAAAAACCTGTCTGAAAATGAGCTGATCAGATTTTGGCCACTTGATGATGTCATAACGATGTTTTGTCTTGTGTAACCATTAGCCAATCAGCAACCAAGGTAACCACCCCCCCCCTTATCACCTGAATCTCCTCCTAGAGCACCATTGAGTTCTTTGTAACCAAATCTCTCTCAGAGGGGCGTGGGGAGGGGCTCCTTATTTTCATCTAAAGTAACAGACAGAGAATCAGCACTTTGGAAACAGGGCTGAAACAGAGGGGATTATGGGTAATGCTGCAATGATCTGTCTGGTGTTTCAGCCAATCAGAGACAGGCTCTGTATATATCTGAGACCTGTGATATATTGATGAAGAAGAGGATAATAGGGGACCTTGACATTTTCAATAATCTCTTTTTTTTAGGCGTTATCTCCCACGGACAGCCTGACAACCCGCTGTTCCCCAGGTACATGTTTTCCTGCTGGATCAATATTTGCGTCTTTGATGATTCTCAGATCTTGAACTTGAGTAAAAGTAGAAGTACTCAGATCTTGAACTTGAGTAAAAGTAGAAGTACTCAGATCTTGAACTTGAGTAAAAGTAGAAGTACTCAGATCTTGTAGGTTGGTCCCTAATTCCAAACACACATTTTAAACGAATACCCCAAATTCCTTTGAAGCTTTCACACTATGTACAATCAATACTTTCCAACTTCTTTCTGTGCACTGTCGTTAGATAGTGTGCGCGCGTGTGTGTGTGTGTGCCTGTGCATGCGTGTGTTAACACTGTGGTCTTGTTTCAGAGGCACCAACCCTTTTGCCACGGTGAAGCTGCGACCCACCACCACCAACGACAGATCCTCTCCTCACATCCACTGATGTGTCACCGTATAAAGACGACGTTTCTGTCTCAGGAGAATTAAATAACTCCTGAAGTGTTAAAAGCTTTTCAGCCACAGGGGGAGGTTTGTGAGTTTTTGTACAGTTTTAGATATGTGTTATTGTACTAAGAGTTGAAGTGATACTGTAGGACGTCTTAATTAGTTACATATCACAACCACACACATTTGAAGTTTTTATCATCTCTTTGTACAGTCTGTGCATTTTCTATAGATCTGTTTGTAACTTATAGTAAAAACATACTAGAGTATTTAGACATTTTGGGAAATAAACAACTTGCTTTCTTGCTGAGAGTTAAATGAGATATCCATCTGCTAAATATGAAGCTAGCGTGTTAGTTTATCTTAAAGACTGGAACTTTGGA
>JAAKFY010000009.1:35387838-35397838 GCA_011823955.1 Dissostichus mawsoni
GACGAGAGATCTCTCTCCCCCGTCTGTGTGCGAGGGGGCGGGGCAGTTTACACACACGCAGCTGCTACATGCAGCAGCACACACACGGAGGAGATGGCGGAGAGAACGCGCTCCGAGGTGTGGTTAAACTTTACCCGTCTCGATGTGGACAATGCTCGTTACCAAAAGTGCAATAAGAGTTTAGCATGTAAGGGCGGGAACACGAGCAATTAGTCTAACATTTAGCAAAAGTGCACCACATTCAGACGGAGAAATGCACCGGGTTCGACTGTCTTTCTAGTAGCTCTGTAGCCACATCCACAAGTAACTTTTCCACGTCAGGTATTATGTATGCTAGCAGCAACACACGGAGCTTAACTCAATTATACAAACATGGGCTAATGATTAGAGGCAACTGAGTTATTTATTTTGTTAAAGTTTCAGCTATTCTGTTTGCAGTTCTGTCATCAAATTATTTAATATGATTTGTTAAAACACTGTTGTTTCTTTTGATGTGAAATATTATTATTTAATTAAAATAAAAAGCATGTTAGTTTTGTTCACAATTTGTTAGTTAGTTTACCTTATTTTTTTCTCCAAAAAAAACGATAAAAGTACCGTTAAAGCACCGGATCGATAAGCGGTATCGATTAAAGTAGTAGTAGGCCTACCGTTAAAACCTTAACGATACCCATCCCTCGTCATGTGGATGTCAGTTTTACACACAAACTGAGGCCGCCGTGCCTATGTTTTTGTTTTCACTGCTAGTTTATGCTTATGTTCAATTAGTGCATTAAAAAATCATTAATGAAGTTTCAGCTCAGACCCCACGCTTAATAAGTCTCCCCCCGGCCCACCTACATTTCTCCAGGCCCACCCACACAATAATTCCTGGCTACGCCACTGGGCGCCACTGGTGGTGATGAAAGCTGGTTCGATGGGCCCTCAGTGCATGTTTGCCGAGGGCCCCCACAGGCTCTAGAATCGCCACTGCTTCCAGGGATTCCCCAAACACTTTTATTTTTAAATCTGTCAGTTAGAGCGACAAAAGATGCAAAAATAGATTCAGAATTAAACCAAAAAAACGCATTATAACCATGTATTTTCTCACTTTATTCAACAGCCACTGATTTGTGTTTAATGCGTATTAATACACAGAAGTTTAGAAGTATAATATGTCATATTTCTGCCTGTAAACAACTGGACCTATGCTATATATTTATTTATATCATTTATTTTTATTTTTTGTTTGCACACTGGAAGACGTTGACTGTAAGTTACCCTATAAATAAATAAAGTTTACATCTATATTTAAGGAATGAGTAAATAATAATAATGTATTTAATTTCATTCAAAAACAATTTTTAAATCTAAAACCATTATTTTATTTAAATCCTTTTGAGGCCTTAAAATATGTTGTATTTTAAGTGATTAAGACACAAAGAAATCTAATGTCAGAATGTGGATGCATGACTTCAAGCTGCTGCACAATGCAGATAGACCTGTTTAATGACATGTATACACTTCACTGTATGTAACCCCACACACACCTGCACCCTGTCCCTGAACGCACCATCCTCTCGTCTTGTTTACCTGCTACCTGACCCTGAACGCACCATCCTCTTCTCTTGTTTACCTGCACCACATTTAAGATTTGATTTGATTTATTTCGAACCTGTAAAATAATAATACAAAAATAAACAAATAATAATACAAATAATAATGAAATGAAACAAGTGAATTATGATACTGTACAAACTGAAGCAGTATCAAAATGATAAACAAAAATATGATTGACTTACAAATTATATATAAAGAAATGATGAATTTTACACTTATGTAATCCACCCCTTCTCCCAAAAACTCAATTATTAACATTTGTCTTTCTTTCTTTTAACAACATGTACATTCTAAATGTATAGGCCTATACATACAATATACATTTAAAATTATTTACACGACTATTTCCCCACCTCTGAACGCACCATCCTGTGGTGTGTCAGGACCTCTCGCTTCCTGCCTGTTTCACTTCTCTCTGCAGCTTCAGAGCGGTGTGTGACTCAGAGTTTATCCGACAGAAGAAGCTTCTCTCCGGACAGAAGTTTCAGTTCTTCCCGTTTTTCTCACTCTAATCCCGGGATACAAATCATGTCTCTGCCGCGGCAGCTCCGGGACGAGAGGTGAGGATCTTTTATCATCTCTCTTAAAGTGTGTTGTTCGGCTGAACTACAACTGGAAGTTAAACCATCCATGCACCGGTATTGTATTATTATTTTGGTGTCAAGTTGTCAGAGGGAGGAGAAGTACTCAGATCTTGTACTTGAGTAAAAGTAGAAGTACTCAGATCTTGTACTTGAGTAAAAGTAGAAGTACTCAGATCTTGTACTTGAGTAAAAGTAGAAGTACTCAGATCTTGTACTTGAGTAAAAGTAGAAGTACTCAGATCTTGTACTTGAGTAAAAGTAGAAGTACCAGAGTGTAGGAATACTCTGTTACAGTTAAAGTCCTGCATTCAAAATGTTCCTCAAGTGAAAGTAGAAAAGTATTCTCATCAAAATATAGTGAAAGTAGCGACAGTAAAAGTAGTCATTGTGCAGATTGGTCCATTTCAGAATAATATATATGATATGTTTTATAATGATTGATCATGAAAGTGTTCTCAAAGCTGGTAAAGGTGCAGCTAGTTTGAATGACTTTGTATACTGCAGGGTAGCTTGAGGATTTACTCCAGGTGGAACTAAAGTCTGATTTAACACTTGATTATATTTCACATCATTCATCCACATCTGTGAAGTAACTAAAGGTATTAAATACAGTAGTGGAGGAAAAGTACACCATGTACCTCTGAGCTGTAGAGGAGTAGAAGTACACCATCTACCTCTGAGCTGTAGAGGAGTAGAAGTACACCATCTACCTCTGAGCTGTAGTGCTGTAGAAGTACACCATCTACCTCTGAGCTGTAGTGGGGTAGAAGTACACCATGTACCTCTGAGCTGTAGTGCAGTAAAGTACACCATGTACCTCTGAGCTGTAGTGCAGTAGAAGTACACCATGTACCTCTGAGCTGTAGTGCAGTAGAAGTACACCATGTACCTCTGAGCTGTAGTGGGGTAGAAGTACACCATGTACCTCTGAGCTGTAGTGCAGTAGAAGTACACCATGTACCTCTGAGCTGTAGTGCAGTAGAAGTACACCATGTACCTCTGAGCTGTAGTGCAGTAGAAGTACACCATGTACCTCTGAGCTGTAGGGGTAGAAGTACACCATGTACCTCTGAGCTGTAGTGCAGTAGAAGTACACCATGTACCTCTGAGCTGTAGTGCAGTAGAAGTACACCATCTACCTCTGAGCTGTAGTGCAGTAGAAGTACACCATGTACCTCTGAGCTGTAGTGCAGTAGAAGTACACCATGTACCTCTGAGCTGTAGTGCAGTAGAAGTACACCATGTACCTCTGAGCTGTAGTGCAGTAGAAGTACACAGTAATCCTGTTATAAAACATGACTAAATGATCTAAATGATTTCCTCCTCTCAGTGACTTCGACCAGCTTCCTCACAACATCCCCATCAGCGCCACCATCGCCGACATCGAGGAGAAGAAAGGCTTCATCGACTACTTCGTACGTAACGTTTTAAACCCCCTCAAACTGTATTAAACCCCCTCAAACTGTATTAAACCCCCTCAAACTGTATTTAACCCCTCAAACTGTATTAAACCCCCTCAAACTGTATTTAACCCCCTCAAACTTTATTTTAACCCCCTCAAACCCCCTCACACTTTATTTTAACCCCTGAAACGTTCTCCTGCAGCTGTTTGTGATCGAGGTGAGGACTAAAGGCGGGGGGAAGTATCTGATCTATCGGAGGTACAGAGATTATTTCAACCTGCACCAGATCCTGGAGTCCAGATATTCCCCTGAAGACCCAGAGAGACCCGGACCCAACACCTGCACGATGCCTTCACTGCCCGGTGAGCTCAGGATTCACAGCGCTCACATTCATGTCTGTCAGCAGGGGGAATATCACCCTCTGAAATATGAATGATCTGCTTCCTCTGTAACAACGCTACCATTCACTGCTAATGCTTCAGCAGGCGAAACTCTGTGTCCACCTGTCTGCAGTCATTACCTAGAATAATGTTAGTTATAATGAAAAAGCGCTAATAAGAATGCAAACTAATCCCCTATAAGTCTTTAGTTTGATTCACTTCAATGTGTTTGTGAACATTTTATACATTTTTTAACTTACATTTTTGCAGTTTTAGTGTTAAAAAAATCTCTAAATTTGAAACAAACTTTTTCGTTTTAGAGAAAAAAATCTCTAAATTTGAAACTAAACTTGAAATCAGAGTCCTCAGATGCTCATGATTTGTACCATTTGACTTTATGAGTTAAGAGAACAGACTCAATGTGAATCTGTTGTGCTGTGATCGACATGATAGTCCAGGATCCGGAGATACCATACTCAGGATACTAAGGCTGGAGCCACACGAGGACGATAACGCAAACGGACCGCAATCGTTATCAAAAAAGTCATAACAACATAAGTAATGCATTTAAACAAACTACTAATAGTACATGAACTACTTTATTCAAAGGTTTGCAGTAATTCTGGATAATAAAATGGGAAAAATAAACAGGGTGCTCTCTTTTCCTCTCCCTCTCCTGACAGCCCGTCAGTCTCGTGCAGCTCGCTGAACCTGTAATAAGCCGACAGTAAAGAATAAATATATTTATAACTAGTTTAGCTAGTTCCAGAGTAGATAAACTAGCTAAGTGTGTTAGGTCTAACTCTTAGTGTATTTTGCTCCGCTCACCGGTCCGTCACAGCGGGGGAGCTGTGATCCGGAAGAGCTGCGTGTTCTTCGTCAGGAGATCTGATCTGATCTCTCTCTCGCGTCCGGTTAGACTTCACTCGCGTTTATGTCCAAATCTATCAGATCTAGCTAGTTCTAGTTAATGATATGACTGCCTGCTTATCAAAGGACCTAAACAATAAGCGTTGCTTGGCAACGGCGTGTGGCCGCAAAGTATAGCGCAGCATTATATATATATGAGTTTATATGAGGGGTCAAAATCCCATGCTCATAACATGCTCATATATTTTTTTCTCTTCATTCCCCACGCCCCAAAATAAATAAATAAATAAATATATACCAATTTTAGGAAAAGTAAGGAAGTTTGAGCAGTGTGGGTTTTATATGAACAGAGTCACATATTTCAAAACGTGAAGTGTAATAACTGCAGGTTGCCTCCCTGTCAGAATGACAAAGATCCTCAGAAGCACGAGCACATGTTTCTCACTGTAAGTCCAACTTACTAAAAAGATCAGTTCAATGCAACTAATGTCGTCTTAGTGTTATTGCATGATGTTAAAATTGGTTTGCCGTGAATTTAGTGATGGATTGTAAACATTTGAAATGTAGCATTTAAGTGTTTCTCAGTTACAAGGTTGTTGTTTTAATAAATCAGACACTGATGGTGCAGCGCTGTACTGTACCTCTTTATATAGGCTTTTTTCCCTAACAAATAGTTGTTGCGCTGATCAGGGGGTACTTGGCTGACATTTTCTTTTCAAAGGGGGTACATTGTTGAAAAAAGTTTGAGAACCACGGATCTATCTGATAGTGAACTGTAGCAGATACGACCGTTATCGTCCTCGTGTGGCCGGGGCCTAAGATAGTGAACTTGCTCTACATTGTACTCAGTTTGAAAGTGTTAGCATGCTTTGGTTAGCATTAGCAGGTTTCAGACGGTAAACGGTCTGCTGTGATCTAAAAGCCCTGATGGAGGAGATGGAGTTTCTCCTTCAGCCCTAATATATAACTCAGTTAATAAAAACTACAACGAGTTGTGCTTCGGGAAGAGATTTAAACCTGAGAGAAATGCTGCTGCAACTCAGAGTGAGGACATCTGTTAGTGTTGACTAATCTACGTGTGTGTGTGTGTGTGTGTGTGTGTGTGTGTGTGTCCTCGTCTGCTCCCTCGCTCTTCTTTCATTCTGCACCTCGTTGTTTCCCATAATGCCCTCTGTCTGCGAGCCGCCGTCACGATTATCGATTATCAGAGGCTGCAGAACATCAGTGTGTGTGTGTGTTGTGTGTTACTGTGTGTGTGTGTGTGTGTGTTTCTGTGTGTGTGTAAATGACTTAGGTTACTATATTCTTACTATAAAGGTGAATAATGTTCCTTTGTTCGCTCTGTATGTTGCGTCCAGATTGAATTCAGCTTGAACTCAAACAGCTTCAGTTTGTGAACAGA
Source organism: Dissostichus mawsoni (assembly GCA_011823955.1). Lineage (NCBI taxonomy): Eukaryota > Metazoa > Chordata > Actinopteri > Perciformes > Nototheniidae > Dissostichus > Dissostichus mawsoni. Next base: position 35,394,077 of record JAAKFY010000009.1, read on the forward strand.
AGACAGAAACACACGTTGTGTCTCTCACCTGTGGAGCTATCAATCAATCCAGACAGTTTCTCTGCAGTATCATTATTATAGATGGCTCTCTGCTTAGCGCTAAAAAACAATAATACCTACAAAAAAGTAATCTCCCTTTCCTCAAATCACGGCCCTGTTCCTGGAGTTAATCCTTGTTGAGAGCCGTCATATAGGAACTGTGACCTACTTGAAGAATATCCAATCAAGATTATTTTTGACTGATATTGTTATTACGATATGATTCACGACATCATCTTTACCTCCTTTATTTTCATGAATGAGTGCCTTACTCGCCCCTGTTTCACTTTCAGCTGTCGTAGAAATGCATTTCAAAGTGAAGGTAGAAGTAAAGTGAATCCTAGAAATGGAGACGTTTAGGGACGAGCTGCAGACTCAGGGCTTCAGAAATCCTTTAAAGATAGCTAATATTCTCATAAAAACAGGCAGAGAAACTATCATGCCGTCTCCACGAAGAGAGGATCGTTTTAATGCATAAAAATAAAGACATTTTTGGACTAAAATCCATTTGAAACTTCATGAATCTCTGATCGTTGCTTTTCTATTTAGGAAGTCTACTTTTCTCCAAACTTGATTCAGAGTCACAGAGGAGCTGAGATAATATGAAATGTGACGGGATTCATTTCAGAGCAGATCTCATCAGGACGGGGGGGAATAAGAGAGGAAGGAGAGAAGGAGAGAAGGAGAGAAGGAGAGATAATGGAACAGGATTCAGGTCTCAGAATCTGGATTAATACAAACTCATTATGGGAAAATAAAAATATCTTTATGCTCCTTTTCCCTCCCTCTTTTCACCCTTAATAATTGTTATTGAATAAATATATCAGCAATATGTATATAAGAAGTCTCTGTCCATGTTTCATATAGCAAAAGTCATAGTGTGTTTCCTCAAAGAAAAACATTATCTTTTGCGCATTTATTTTATTATTTGTATTTGTGCCTCTAACGTTTATTGGCGCGTTGCTCACCCTCTTTGCATGGAGTAGTGTCTGTGTGCAGGGTATCTTTAATCTTCTATTTTAGATGTAGACGTCACTAATATTGCATTTTCCCTTTAATCTATCTTTCAGTTGTTGTTTTTCTGAAGTTCACTTTGTGTGAACAACAAAACATCCAAAGTGAAGCATCCATTTATCCTTAATTCCTCTGCTTAATTCCCAACGTTTGCACCTCTCATTGAGTCCTCGTGGGTTTTTGCCTCACTGACTTTAAGGCACCCTGTGGAGTTAACAGTAAGGTTTACTCTCAACGTTTCTTACCAACACTGGTTGTGTGCTTCCTTATGAAACCATTAGCAAACATGTTTAAAGTATTTTAAACTGTGAGTTGTTGACGTCCCTGTTTCGCTGTGTTGGTGCTTTGCTCATCGTCTCTGCGTGGAACAGCAGAGTCCTCTATATGTTGAATGTGTGGAGGCTCATCGTTGTGTGCATGAAAACTAGCAGAATATCTCTAAAGTCTTACATAATGATTCAGTCTGCTTTTCTGTTTGAACGCTGTAAGAAACCTGAGTGAGATCTGCACGTCCTGCAGGCTCTTCTATAAAAACCGTGCACAGCGTGAGTGGGAGTGATGGTTAAACTCTTCCTCTTCCTCTTCTCTCCCTCCTCCTCCTCCTCCTCCTCTCCTCCTCTCCTCCTCCTCTCCTCCTCTCTCCTCCTCCTCCTCCTCCTCCTCCTCCTCCTCCTCCTCTTCCTCCTCCTCCTCCTCCTCCTCCTCTCCTCCTCCTCCTCCTCCTCCTCTCATTGTGTTTCTCTCCAGGTAAAGTCTTCCTGGCAACAAGAGGGAGATAGCAGAGAGCAGGATCCCTGAACTCAACACGTACATGAAGGTGACCTTTTCATCTTCCTCTCTTCCTCTCTTCATCTTCATCTTCCTCTCTTCCTCTCTCATCTTCATCTTCCTCTCTTTATGTTCCTCTCTTTATCTTCCTCTCTTCCTCTGTTCTTTCCAAACATCTGCAGTTAACTCACTTCATTTATTGAGTATTTAGATGTAGCTAACATCTGCCAGTGTGCAAACTAAACAAATAATATGAAGTAATATTTAATTATATATTTTAATTTTTTAATTATATACAGAGGCTGCTGGGTCTCCCAACATGGCTGCTATTGGACGAGGCTCTCCGGATGTTTTTCTATCAGACGGAGCAGGACGGGCAGCATCAGCCCAGAGCTCTGAGGAGACTCCGACCCCCCCCCCGAAAAGTGTAAGCACCCCCCCAATACTACACAAATATTAAACCTGTCATGACACGATATGATATGATACGATGATACTTTAATGGTCAGATCAAGTCTGAAATGCATCACAGCAGCTCCATGTGTAACATCAAGAGACAAACATCAAGACACAATACATGAACAACAAACATGTAACATAACAGCAGGATCAGTGAGAGATGCTCAAAGAGCCTTCAGCGTGCATCTGATCTGTAGCTCTGTGTTCACTGAGAGGACTGACTGGAGCACAAAGGATGCTTCAGGCTGACTTTATTCAATCTCCGTCAGATGGTAGCAGTTCAGATTCTCTGTTCAGAACACTATGGCCAGTGATTGGTCAACCGCTTAGAGATGTCCCGCCCCTTAGCCTATCACGTACAATGTGTCGGAGCGCTAGCCAATAGAAGGGTGAGTGTTACAAAGTGATGTCACTATGTTCCCGGAAGTAAACCTATGAGTCCAATGGAGGCGTCTGGAGGGAACACATGTGGATTTTAGCCTTTGCAGACCATTAACATGCACTAAAACCTATAGAACACAGAAAGCTAAATGTCTTTAAAGCATTCAGACTGGACTTGTTATGTTAGTGGTGACATATTACCAGAGGTGGGGGACTCGAGTCACATGACTTGACTCGAGTCAGATTCGAGTCGCATATTTTTGGACTTGAGACTTTCTTGACTAACATTGATAAAAGACTTGACTTGACTTTGACTTGGTATTCATGACTTGAGACTTGACTTGAGACAGATGACTCGAAAGGACTTCACTTAAAATTAAATATTTGCATTAGTTTTTGTATTGAACGGAGCCCCTAAAGGGCAATGAAAAAAAAAAAGATACTGTATCTCGTTCGCACGAGAAAGTTACCGGAGCACCAAGTAGGAAGTGGAGCGCAGGAGACAACGGTTTCATGGCAGACTGTAATGTCTATGTTGGGAAATGGCAGTGCATACATTATGTTAGATACATTTCGAACTCGGAATCTCATTCACTTCATGAAATCGCTACAGCACCAGGAGGCAGCGGGACGTGTAACTCCGCCTCTGAGAAGTGCAGCACCTTGTGACTTGCTTGACCTGAGCAATGACTTGACTTGACTTGCTTGACTCTCACCACAGTGACTTGGGACTTCCTTGAGACTTGTAGGTTAAGACTTGAGACTTGCTCATGACTTGCACATGTAAGACTTACTCCCACCTCTGCATATTACCCTTTTTTTAAGAAGCACAAAATCATTGTGGTGATGATTGACATTATGCCAATCACTTCCCACAATACATTGCAGTGGTGCAGAAAGTTAAGAAAGGTTCGGGGGTTAGTATCTTCACTCTGGTAGAAGTTAAACAGCAGCAGATCTACACTAAACAGAAACTCTACGTAGCAAAAAGCAGCTGGATTGTCTTCAGGAGTGAGATATTGAATCGTAAACAAAGGTAAGTTGCATTTAATTTATGAGGGTTTAAAAACAACAACAACAACTAAAATAAACTCTGTTCGT
>JAAKFY010000009.1:35402838-35462838 GCA_011823955.1 Dissostichus mawsoni
CACAGAAACGGTTGTTTCTCAATAATTGGTCCTCACATGTATAGCAAAACAAGCACACACCCACACGTTTGTACTTTTATACTTTTAAGGCCCTTGAAAACAAACCCATTCCCTAACCCATAACACACTAACTTTAATCCCAAAGTAAACTATAATCCTTTTAAGAAAATAAGATGAATTGAGGTGCCTTTAAAAATGTCCTTACACTTTAGATGGTCCTCACAAAGGTCAAATAACAAACTAACACACACTCAAACATGTTTGTAATTCACCACCTCTGAGGACCCTAAAACACACAATTCATTTTCTAATGTCACCAACCTTGATTGCAAACTAAAATATAAACCCTTTAAGGATAGAAGAAGTATTTAGGTGACTCTAAAAATGTCCTCACACTCCAGGTGGTCCCCACAAAGTAGAATGACAAGATTTCTCATACACACACACTCAATTAGAAAACCAGCATAGTCTATTTTTAAATATAAACCAGCGAGGCTTGCAGTAACTGTGGAATACAGTTTGTGTAGGAGTGGTAGTAATTCAGACTGATGGATGACGGCCATTTAGGCATGCACAATTTTGGATCATGCCGATATTTTCCAACTCTATTCGGCAAATATTGACATATACACTTTTATTCCCCGCTGATTGCAGAGAATATGTTCTTATGATGGCCTAGTGTCAGCTGCGAGAGAGAAATACAAAGATTTTCACACTTCCTGGTCAAAATAAGAAGCTACAGTAAAATCTAAAACCTGGCATTTTTTTTGTGTAACATCTCTGTCTGTCATATTAGAGGAAATGATCATTTATTCTCCAACCAACGCTGTGCTTCCCTTACAGCTCAGATGGGACTCATTACACTGCTGTCTCATGTTTTGTAAACCAAACACTTGATTGATTGATTGATTAAGAAAATAATCAGGACATTATTCGAAAATAATTGTAAAATGTTTCTCGATATTTCAGTAAAGTCACTTTTTCCATTGCAGGCCTTAAGGCTAGGATGGAGACAGTTTAAGAGAATAACATGTATACAAAATAATATTTTACAGATAAAAACATAGAAAAACATGTATTTTAGATTTTTATACAGCAATAGTTTTAAAAACCACACGTTCTATCTTAAAATGTCCCAAAAGGATGTTGTACTTTACGTTTTTACTTAAAATCCTCTTGTTTTTGCTATTTATTTTAAATAATATTCAGATTTAATTTAATTTGTGATTTTATTCAGCTTATTCCTCCCTGTGCAGAGAATGCTTCTTCCTACTTTACTTTTAATTTGGGTTGTTTCAGGTTAGACGCTCTCGCCCTATTATTCAGGCCATGAGAGTCCCTCGCACACTTCAAATTCCCAGGGAAGTCATTTAGCTGCTAAACGCAGAAGTGCATGGATAAGAAGGATATTTTTGTGCAGTGTGTGTGTGTGTGTGTGTGTGTGTGTGTGGTGGTGTGTGTGTGTGTGTGTGTGTGTGTGTGTGATGCTCCTTTGCTATGCGCTGTAAGTGGCTGTGTCTGCAGTGTGTGATATTATAAAGTCTGGAAGTGAAGTGTCTCTCACTGTGCAGCTCTTGAACTGCATGTGCATTATCACCTTGCAAAATCGTTTAGCTTTCTTAACCTTGCACACACACACACACACACACACACACACCACACACACACACACACCACACCACACACACACCACAACACACACACACACACACACACACACACACACACACACACACACACACACACACACACACATACACACACACACTCACTCACTCACTCACTCACTCACACACACATATTACCAAACTAAGAGAAACAACTCCCACACAAACACACACCTAATATTTCCTCACAACCAAAAATGCCTTCACAGAACTGGTTGTTTCTCAATATTTGGTCCTCACAAACAGGTCAAAACAAGCACACACACATGTTTGTTTGTACTTCTATACCTGTGAGGACCATACCACACAATGCATTCCCTAACATCCCTCTACTAACTAACTTAATAACAAACTAAAATATAAATATTTTCAAAAAAGAATGAGAATTGAGGGGCGGTCAAACATGTCCTCACGCTCCAGGTGGTCCTCACTAGAACTGCAAAATAAACACACATTTGTACTTCTATACGTCTGATGACCCTAAAAAACACTTTCCTAATGCCACCGACTTAAATCCCAAACTAAAATATAAACCTTTTTAGAGAAGAACCTTGCAAAATCGTTTAGCTTTCTTAAGCTTGCAACACACATACAGACACACACACACACACACACACACACACACACACACACACACACACACACACACACACACACACACACACTGGTGGTGTTTTATTACCAAACTAAGAGCAGCAACTCTATTTTCCTTCCCTGCCTCCCACACACAAGTTAAACATTGGTGTACTCTACTCACGAAGCAGCCAGCCTACTCAACTTTATTTTAGATTTTAGCTCTCCCTCTTTCTATCTGAGAGTGTGTGTGTGTGTGTGGTGTGTGTGTGTGTGTGTGTGTGTGTGTGTGTGTGTTTCTACAGTGGCTGTTTAGCTCCGTCCAAACAATGATCGCTGGCTGTAGTGAGGAGGCTTTTTGTCACAGAGTTTTACGCTACGACACTTCATTGCTCTCCACTTAGCGTTAGCTCAGGCTTAGCCTCAAACAGCCGGATGAGTAATTGTCGCTACGAGCCTCAAACAAGGTCAACGGGACGCGACCGTTATCACGATTTAAAGGATGCTTTGTCTCATGTGACAGAATCAGGGAGAAGAAACAGAAGCAGACAAAGATAAAAGAGAGACTCTATTTGTGCTATTTTAGAGAAAGAAGTTAAAGGGGCCCTAATCTGCTTTTCTAAATGCATACTGTTGTTCATTTAGAATCCAAGAAACGTCCAAAAGTCCTCGATATTTTTTAAGGATTGCAAGAAATAACACTTGCAATAAGTTGTTGTGCTTAGCTTCTTCCAGAATAATCGTTAATATTGTTGCTAAAGTCACTGTCTATTAAATTATCATTGTAGAGAATTAACTCAAACAAAATACTTATCTTGTGAGAAAGACAACCAAACATTTTGTAAGTGTACATTTTTGGGTGTGGGCACGTTTCTATAAACGCAGCAATACCGTATGATTTATAATTACTTTATTTATTGTCTTTGCTTAATATTGTTAAGTTCACTATCAGTCATGCAATACAAATACAAGGCTAGATTATTAGGCTATATTAGTTATTCCCTTAGTGCCTTCTTGAGAGGTGTATGCATATTTTATCAGAATAATATCATAAAGGGCAGTAATATAGTCCAGGATTATTCCTCTCATATCTCCCGCTGCGTTTACACAACCTCTCACATGCATATCCTCCCGTGACCTTTTAGGAAGTGGGCCATCCACTTAATAAAATACTCCATTAAACGTCAGGGGGAGCAGCACCAACTCTCAGTCTGAGGTCTGTTAACGAGTTGAGGTCTGCTAACGAGCTGAGGTCTGCAGAGCTCATTAAGGCGCCGTCGGAGAGTCTAATTGAGCCGATGATTGCTCCGGAGACCCTCGTGAACCTGAGGCTTGCAGGGATGCATTTAGAGGCACCAGGTACACCAGGTACATCTGCAGAGAACTGGATCTGGATAACGTGCAGGAAGAACTGTCTTATTGTGTGTTTGCATGGCCGATCACTTCTTCTTCTTCTTCGACAGATTTTGTTGGGAAAATACTGAATGTCCTCTTCCAATATCATAGTACCATGATAACAACTGTAGCTGTGTTCATGACAGGATGTCTGATTACCTAGAAGAGCATCAGGACTGTTTGAGGCATATGATAGCTATGTGATTAACATGATGATTCAGCCTCTATGGAGAGAGACATATGACAAGCAGGATCATTTCTGACGTGGAGCTAATCTGAAGTAAACATTGAATACTGCTTTCTATTCCTCCATCTTGTGACTGTGTAACTCCCTCTCTTGGATATCAGGCTGTGAAGGACACTGTTCAGGAACTAGTTGATGCTCTGTATGTGATGACTACTTCCATTCTGGAGAGGATCAGAAATACATGGATCCTGAGATTGAAGCTCAAGCCGGAGACCAGTGAGATTTTTCTAACAGATTACTATCCTGCATGGATTAATATCCTCCTGCATGGTTGTTGGTAGCGCTGCTAAAAGGTCAATCCCAGAACCGAGGTCTTTCTCTCTGATTTAGAAAGTTGTGTTGTTGGCCAAAAGTTGCATTGTTTGGTGATGGTGACATCTTACATGTTGTTTTTTGTCTGATTAGGCTATACAGTGACAGATTAGACAATTCTTTCCCTGTTTCTCTGGATTGCTTTAGTGTGAATTGCGAGTATTTGAAATATTGAACTATAGAGATGTTGTCCTACTTTCAAATTGCAAAATGAAGCAACCATCTACTCATGAACAAGAGCCTTGTGACGGTGCGGGAGGCAAACGCTAAGTTAGCTAGCGGAGAAAATGCACTGTCCTTGCTAAATAACGGAGCTAACAGCTAACATTATTGGAGGTTTTATTGAGTTAGGTTATGGTTGCGTTAAGGCGTTATTCAGTAAAAATGTGCATTGGTCAAAGTTAGGTACGTTAAAACACTATTAAGACGAATTTGGTACCAAGAATCGCTAATTTATCAACATTTCTGGTATCACGACATATTCCTACTACCATCTTTTACGATTTCTTGCGGTGTTAATATTGTCACAGTTACGAAGTGTATTTCTTGCAAGCTAAATGCAGCATTTTACATTCATGTAAATGGATCACACTCGTGCAGTCAGCGATTTATTGAGTTCTCATCTGGTCATTACATTAGTGGGCTTAACTGTTAGAGACACGGAGGAAAATAACCAAGGATATGGAGAAACAGGAATAGAGACAAAGGGAAGAGGACAGGTGGAAGTGATGTGATGAAGAGGAGGGAGGTGATGGTGAGGAGAGATGAAGGAGGAATTGCTTTGTCGCTTCATATTTGGAGTTTGTGTCGGAGATCAACACGTTCTCACAGCAGCGATAAATTACTGCCAGCGGCGGCTCAGCGCTGCAATAACAGAGCGTCTGGAATACAGCGGCAAAAATAGCGGACCCAAATTCAATATGATGGTGTGTGTAGGGTGGGTGTGTGTGTGTGTGTGTGTGTGTGTGTGTGTGTGTGTGGTGTGTGTCCTCGGGGTCAGGATAATCTCAATAGATTGTTAATCCAGCCGACTCCCTCACTCCCCAGCTTCATTAATCTGCCACCAGCCTCTGTCTCATTTTTGACACACCACACACACACACACACACACACACACACACACACACACACACACACACACACACACACACACACACACACACCCACACACACACACACACACACACACACACCACACACACACACACACCACACATGCAGTCATTCCCACCCAGACATATTGAATATTGATAGATAGATACTTTATTGATCACAATTTGGGAAGTTATTTTATATAAATGTTCGATTTTTAACCCACCTTTCAATGCCACTTCCTCCATACTTGTGATATTTTGTGTAGAATCTAACGACAGCTTCATTTGCATTTTGTAAAACTCTTGTGCGTTGTTATCGATGCTCATCAGCTTAACACACGGTAGACGTTTGGAAACTGCTGAATTCGGTTTAGGCAACAAAACGACTTGGTGAGAGTTAGAGAAAGAGCCAAAGCTTGTGTTAAAACAACTGCAGATGGACTCAGAGTCGTAGCATCACGTGACATAATGCCGTTAGTAAAAGATCATCTCATTTTGGTTTCACATGAAGATGAGCACAGTTTCCCTGAGGTGACCAAATCCTGTTTTAGTTCACACAAATCCACCAATCCTGATCTCAGCAGACTTTAAAATTCTCTTAGTAATGCTTACAGATGTCCCGCCCCTTAGCCTATCACGTTCAGTGTGCTGCAGCGCTAGCCAATAGGAGTGTAAGTATTCTATACTCATGTGTCCTGGATAACTCAGGATCCAGACGATCCAAGTTGCATTTAAAAGAACAGAGATGTCATGGTTTATGGTATACATGTGTAAAACATGATAAAAGTCCGTTTATAACATTAGATATGATGCAGTAACAGGAGACCAGAGGAAACGCACTGCTGCCTTTGTTCAAAATACTAATATCTCTGAAGCATTTGGGAGTGCACAAGTCAACTAAATATATAACTTAGGGCAGCAGAAATTAAACATATTATACTTGTTAAGCTTTAAGGATGAATTCTGCACGTTTATCCCCTCACTCCTTCAGCACTCTGCAGTCCTGCACCTCCGCTAATCTTTCCTCATCTCCTCCTCCTCCTCCTCCTCCTCCTCCTCCTCCTCCTCCTCCTCCTCCTCCTCCTCCTCCTCCTCCTCTTCACCTCCTCCCACTCTTTTAACCGCTGCTCGTTCTTTTTTTGGTCTCTCCTGATCCTCCGATTCTATTTTAGTTTCAACATCTCTGTCTTTGCTTCAGCCGGTATCGTTCACTGGTGTTTGTGCAAAGCATTTTCCGAGCGTACACTTAAGAGGTTATTGGAACGTGTGTGTGTGTGTGTGTGTGTGTGTGTGTGTGTGTGTGGTGTGTGTGTGTGTGTGCGTGTGTGTGTGTGTGTGTGTGTGTGTGTGTGTGTGTGTGTGTGCGTGGTGTGTGTGTGTGTTTGTTCAATTGTAAAAACGGTGTGTGGGTGTTGCTACTCTAACATCTGTATGTGCGAAGAGTCTCTTTGCAAAATAACAGAAACAGGTTTCCAGCGTCAACTGAGTTCTGTTTTAAAGGATCCATTAACTGTAGCATGCTGTCATTCTGACACACTGCTGCTAACCAGCAACTCAAGCATCCAACACACTTACACACACACACACACACACACACACACACACACACACACACACACACACACACTTGGCACACACACACACATAAAGATGTGCAGGAAACCCTAACGTTCCTCAAAAGCACATCCAGTATATTTGTATATAAACAGATACACTCTGTATACATGTAGTACAGAGTAATCAACGGATACTTGATCAATACTGAGGTCCATAAAACATTTTTAGGTGGGCAGATTGTCAACTGGGAATTATGCAACTGGATCTTTATCACTGTTTCTCTTTCAGAGTTGCATTATTTCAATGATGAACACGTGCTTTATCTTTGAATAAAATCATTGTCTTTACGATGGGCTTTTATTTTGAAGTTCCCACTGAACATCTGTGTCTCTACGTGCATTTCCTTTGAGTGGCCATTATAACATCCTCTCATGCTGATCACAATCCCTGAATTTTAACTAAATCTCATCGTAGCAATAATTCTTATATCAGCAAATATTCTATCATGATGCAACTTGTTGATTAAACCCCTAATCTTGATGAATACGTGGAAATAATCGTGAAACACTTGAAATAATATCACCAAAATACAATTCAACACATTACATAAGGCTAGCAAATAACTGCTCCACTGAAACACTGCAGCTGCACACAATGAGCATCCTACTCTCGCACACTCACACACACACACAACACACACACACACACACACACACAAACACACACACACACACACCACACACAACACACACACCACACTTCCAACCTCCAAACTTCACTTTTTATGCAATAATTCCCCAAATTCACTCACAAATCTTAACTTTGTCAAACTGAGTAAAAACACCCTCTTCCTCTCACTCATTCTCACTCTCATCCATCCGAAGTGTTTACCTGTCGGCTCTATTCTCTCTGAGTGTGTCCGTCTCCTCTCTCGTTCTCTCTCCTCTCTCACTCGTGTGTGTGTGGTGTGTGTGTGTGTGTGTGTGTGTGTGTGGTTCTTCTGTGTGTGTGTGTGTGTGTGTGTGTGTGTGTGTGTCCCAGGTGATGTTTGACTTTCGCGGCAACAGCAAAGCGGAGTTGGACCTGAAGAAGGGAGACGTGATCTTCCTGCTGCAACGAGTCAACGCTGACTGGCTGGAGGTGAGGATGGAGAGAGAGAGAGTGAAAGAAGGAGGGAGGGAGGGAGGAGAGAGAGAGAGAGTGAGAGAGAGAGAGGGAAAGAGATAGAGAGAGAGAGAGGGAGAGAGATAGAGGAGAGGAGAGAGATAGAGAGTGAAAGTGGGGGAGAGAGACCTGAGCCAAGAAGAGTTAAAAATGGAAAGAGAGAGGAGAGTAAAAGAGGAAGGGATGGTTAAAGGGAGTAAAACAATGAAAGGGGGAGAGAGGGGAATATCCTACAAAAGGAAATCGCTCAGTCATTTTGGAGGGTAGCGTCTAAAGGCCCTGACACACCAGGCCGAAATCGGCCGTTTCGTTAGTCGGACGACGAAGCGTGCCCTGTCGTCCAAACTCAATTTGGTGTGTCCCGCACCGTCGGCCGTGACACGCCTTATTGGCCTTTCATGGCCGACGCATGGCCGATTCAACATGTGAATCGGCCATGCGTCGGCCACAGGCAGTCGGCCAAAGAAACCACTCTGATTGGCTGTTCAGCTAGCGAATCAGTGCATGAGAAGCGAGACGGAAGTGAGGGACGTAAACAAACGATTTAAGAAGGCACACACACAGACGGCTATTCATTGTCATCTCATCGGTCCAATGGCTGATAGCTCCAGTAGCGCACGAAACATGTTTTCGATGGACGAGAGTGAAAATGGAACGCACACGCTATTGTTGTTTGTTTATATCACGCAGTCTGTTCTTCTTCTCTGTCTTCGGTTGTTGCCTCTTTGAATGACGAATACACACTACCGCCGCCTGCTGGTAAGGAGAGTTATTGCCACTCACGCATGCGCAGTTCGTACGTGCTCGGCTGAAGTCTTTGCGGTGTGTTCCAGTGCGACACATGGCCAAGACGCAGGAGAACACGGCGATGCAACAGTCGGCGTCGGCGAGTTCTCTGGTGACTGCTTGGTGTGTCAGGGCCTTAAAGCGACGTTATAAGGAGACAATATATCTATCAGCTGTTTTGATCCGAAACGCTAAATATAACATCCTTACAAAGGACGCTCTTCACAGAGATATAGGAGCATTCATTAATGACATCTGTACTTATGAATTATGAGCAGAATTCATGGACACTTTCACTTATGTCGGCGCCTCTCGGAGTTTGGATTTAGCGCTTAAACCTGACAATGAAACCATACAAACCGTCCGGACAGCAGTCAAAGACGCTAATGTTATGCACATATACAGGTTCCTTAAATACAGGACATCCTACCTATAGTTAGAGATTGACGATGCTACGTGTAGACGAGTATTACTGTCTTTTTATTGCGTGACATTCAACGTCTAAAGCAGGGTAAGCAAAAAAGTGAAAATGCAATGGTGGTTACCTTCTTTTATCTGTTGCACAGTCTCTGTATCACACTCTCAAACCGGGGTTGGTGAATGTTGTAAGAAACACTTTAGATTAGTTTATGTCTGTTAAATAAGGATTTAGTCAATTAAGTCTGGTGTTCTTTGAATTGTCCAAAATAGTAATTGTGTCACTTCAAAGCTTGTAGTATCGCATTGTCAGAAATGTTTACATGGTGAAGACAAAAGACAGATATAAGGGTTTTTTTAGTCCAGAGGAAAAGGGGCTTTACAGAATATAGCACAACTGAAGAATAAGAAAGGTTTAAAATAGTGTGTGGTGTGTGTGTTGTGTGGTGTGTGTGTTGGTGTGTGTGTTGGTGTGTTGTGTGTGTGTGTGTGTGGTGTGTGTGTGTGTGTGTGTGTGTGTGTGTGTGTGTGTGTGTGTGTGTGTGTGTGTGTGTGTGTGTGTTGTGTGTGTGTGTGTGTGTGTGTCCAAGTACAGTGACCAGAAGGTATTTCTGTCCTCAGAAGTGACTGCAGGTGCTCCAGTTTCCTGTACTGGGACAATTACTTAATGACCAGCATGTCCTGATATGGGATGTGGGGCATTTTAATTAGACGCTCGACAGGAAAACTGCAACACTGGAACACTGGTGCAGTTAAAGAGAGGTCAGGAAACGTGTCGGATAAAAAGAAAAAAGATGGAAGGTGTTGAGATGGAGTGGGTGAGTGGGAGAGAAAGGGAGGAGGTGGAGAGAATGAGAAGCAACATGGAGGAGGAGGAGGAGGTGCACTTATCTTGCCCCTGGCTTTCTGCAGAGATCCAAAAAGCTGCAACAGAAAACACTGATAATATGAGAACCCTTACACAACACTCTCTCTGCCTCTGTGTTAGCATGCATGCTATCAGAAAGCCTTTTGTTATTCGGAGGAGAAGAGGATAATGCAACACTTGTGAAAAAGTTGACGAGTGCCTTTGATTTAGTCAGCGGACAGAGTGGCTGTGGGCGGAAAATTTGACAAATCCAACTGGGGCATCAAGGTGGATGTTTTAAACACACCATAGAAATGCTTTTATTAATGTGAGTAGATTTTGTAAAAGCTCAGGGGTGGTGTAAAAATTAAGAAGCAAAATCCCCAAAACCATGTTTTAAACTCGTACCGTAGAGAATCTTACTGTAGAATCACGTTTGGTATAGTGTCTTACACATACCGTACAGTATCATATTGTATAGTATTGTATCGTAGAGTATTGTATTGTATAGTATCGTATAGTAGAGTATCGTATAGTATCATATAGTATCATATAGTATCATATAGTATTGTATCCTATAGTATCCTATAGTATCCTATAGTATCCTATAGTATTGTATTTTATCGTATCGTAGAGTATTGTATCGTACAGTATCATACCGGAGAGTATGGCAGAGTATGGCAGAGTAGAGTATTGTATCGTAAAGTATCGTATTGTAGAGTATTGTATTGTAGAGTATTGTATCGTAAAGTATCGTATCGTAGAGTATTGTATTGTAGAGTATTGTATTGTAGAGTATTGTATTGTAGAGTATTGTATCGTAAAGTATCGAAGAGAATTGTATCGTAGAGAATCATATCGTATAGTATTGTATTGTAGAGTATTATTGTATTGTATCGTAGAGTATCATAGAGTATGGTATCGTACAGTATCGTACCGTAAAGTATGGTATCGTAGAGTATGACCAACTATTGTATCGTAGAGAATCGTATCGTAGAGTATCGTATCGTAGAGTATCGTACCGAAGACTATCGTACCGAAGACTATCATATTGTATCATATTATTTCTCTTTCTTCTATCTTTTCCTCAGGGCACCGTGAACAATCAGACAGGTATTTTCCCACAATCCTTTGTGAAGATCATTAAGCCGCTCCCAGGGAGTGAGGTGGAGGCTGGAGATCCGACCTACAGCTGCCTGCGCTGCTTCCTGCTGACACCCTCCGGAGTCCAGACCAGGTGTGTTCACCTACACTTCTGCATGTTTCACCAGCTGTGTGCGTCACTTTTTAGTGTCCCCAGGATTCTGCAGCGTTTTGTATTTGCAGGGTTTTGTTGCATCTGTTGTCAAGTTGGTGAAGATACTCCTAGATATTTGAATGTGTTTTGGCACATTTGTGTTTTTATACTCTTGTTAAAGGTGTTGTATCATGCAAAATACACTTTTTGATGTCTCTTTCTACATCACTATGTGTCCCCGGTGTGTCCCCGGTGTGTCCCCGGTGTGTCCCCGGTGTATCCCGGTGTCAGAAAATAAAACCCTTCTCTTTTCCTCCGTACCCACATCTCTAAAAACGGGGGAACAACGGAGCTGATCCAGATTTGCGTCCGATATGACGTCATATCAGAAACGTTGCTATCAGAAACAATGCGCAACGTTTTGGAAGTAATATGGTCTTTGTTACATAAGCAAGCATCGCTCAAAGCTAACCTGTACTGGAGAGAGTATGTGTAAAGAAGCAGGAAATAAAAAGGAACTCACCTTGTGGTAAACCTGAGAGAGAAAAAGAGTTTGAGCTCCATACTGTTTCAGAAATAATCCTTGATGTGGTTTGGAACATAATATGGCGTTTAAGCATTTAGCTGAGAATCGGCAGAATTCTGAGCAGGCATTAGCTCCTGACCCCCTTTTCTTTTCTTTTTTAAAGCTAAGGACCCAAAATGAGCGTTTCTCTAACAGCTGGAACAGAGGGATATAAGGGATTTCTAAAATGCATGATCTGTTTAGTATTTTGAGCAAAACACATCATAGACATGTTTTTTATATTTTTATATATCTTAGACCCATAATATATGCCTAAAAATAGCACGATAGGAGATCTTTAAGGTCTTCAATGACATCCACTTAAACACACACAGTGGCAGAATCTCCGTGTTAGTATTATTAGATCTCAGTGCTGCATTTGACACTTTGTTGACCACAACATATTGTATTTACTACTTTCAGCAACATTTGTAAACTGGTTTGAATCCTACTTAAAGGACAGGAAAAATGTTGTTTCTATAGGTAACTACACATCTGAGTTGACATATATATGACATGTGGGGTTCCTCAAGGCTCCATCCTGGGGCCTCTTCTCTTTAACATCTACATGCTACCACTGACTATAGCTATGCAGACGACACACACATTTACATAACCATTTCACCAGGAGACTATGGTCCAGTTCAAGCACTGAGTAAGTGCAAACGCGTCACTCTTTAGTGTCCCCTGGTCTCCCAGCTGTGTGCGTCACTCTTTAGTGTCCCCTGGTCGCCCAGCTGTGCGCGTCACTCTTTAGTGTCCCCTGGTCTCCCAGCTGTGTGCATCACTCTTTAGTGTCCCCTGGTCGCCCAGCTGTGTGCATCACTCTTTAGTGTCCCTGGTCGCCCAGCTGCGCGCGTCACTCTTTAGTGTCCCTGGTCTCCAGCTGTGTGCATCACTCTTTAGTGTCCCCTGGTCTCCAGCTGTGTGCATCACTCTTTAGTGTCCCCTGGTCTCCCAGTTGTGCGCGTCACTCTTTAGTGTCCCCTGGTCTCCCAGCTGTGCGCGTCACTCTTTAGTGTCCCCTGGTCTCCCAGCTGTGTGCATCACTCTTTAGTGTCCCCTGGTCGCCCAGCTGTGCGCGTCACTCTTTAGTGTCCCCTGGTCTCCCAGCTGTGTGCATCACTCTTTAGTGTCCCCTGGTCCTCAGCTGTGTGCGTCACTCTTTAGTGTCCCCTGGTCATCAGCTGTGTGCGTACTCTTTAGTGTCCCCTGGTCTCCCAGCTGTGTGTGTCACTCTTTAGTGTCCCCTGGTCATCAGCTGTGTGCGTCACTCTTTAGTGTCCCCTGTTCTTCCAGCTGTGTGCGTCACTCTTTAGTGTCCCCTGGTCATCAGCTGTGTGCGTCACTCTTTAGTGTCCCCTGGTCTCAGCTGTGTGCGTCACTCTTTAGTGTCCCCTGGTCTCCCAGCTGTGTGCGTCACTCTTTAGTGTCCCCTGGTCATCAGCTGTGTGCGTCACTCTTTAGTGTCCCCTGGTCTCCCAGCTGTGTGCGTCACTCTTTAGTGTCCCCTGGTCTCCGTTGTGTTTTGAGCTTCTTCAGGTTTTGTATTTGCAGCTTTTAGTAAACGCTGCTCATGTCTCCTCAAGTGCTGAATGGTCTCTAAACGCTGCATGTGTTGTCAAGTTGCTGAAGATGTTTCTTCATGAGTACCAGGAACTTTTGTTTTTATATCTGCATCGTTTCTTAAGCTGCAGCACGTTTCTCCTGATGGAAGAGATTTGGGTGTTGAAGCGTTGCACCTGTCGGCCACAATAGCTTACACCTTGTGGAGGATATACATGTGCTTTAAGGAGATGATTGTGTGTTTCTTTCAGAGATGTGTGTGTACAAGAAGACCTGACCATCCAGCCGACGTACAAGGAGCTGCTGTCTCGTATGAGGTTGGTTTTAACTGAATTACAGATCTTTCTATCACTTGCTTTTTTTTACTATCTCTGGAGCCATTTTAAGGGTACATTGAAAAGTGTGTTTTTTTGTGTTGTGTTTTTATTTCATTTGGACCCATGTGGGAAACGGTGATTGAGAGAAATGTGAGGATTAGTTGAGTGGGTGTGAAAAGCCGCCTTTATTTTTTTAGATGTAGAGGGGGAAATGATTTAATGCGACCCGACACCTGTGAGTGAACTACAGCACCTTCCAACATGTGATAATGGAACAAAAACTATTTGATGATACAAGCCTGAAGAGCAGGCAGTGAAGCGTCTGACAATATCTCTCTTATTGCATCAAAATCAACACATTTTCACAAATATTATTCACATATGAAATGTTATGTTAGTCTTTTTCAAGTTTCATACTACAACTGTTATCGTACTTGAATTACAACAAAGAAAAGGTACCTATTGTTTTTACCTAGCAAGATATAGGGCACTTAAAATAAATCTGACATAACATCAGGTTCAATTAGCAGATTTATTCCATTTTAGACTAATCTAGTCATTATATATCTATAATATCATCGTGATGTTTAAGACAGATCTTGATATACTACAGCCCTTCTTTACTGTTTCTTAAATCCTCCTCTTTCTTTTTTTAAATCTTCTTTCTTCTCTTTCTCCTACTCACTCCTGCCTCCCCCGTCCTCCTCCCCCTCCCCAGTATTAAAACAGACATATTAAAACACAAGTCCAGGGTCTCATCCTTCCTTCTCCAGGGCTCAATACGCCTGAACACATGAAAACAATATTGAGCAGATAAGCGGAAGGAATGGACTGATTATGAACGGAGAGGCTAATCATCGCGCGCGCTCACATATCTAAATTACCAGATAATGAGAGGGAGAAAGAAGAGGGAGATAAGTCAGGGAGGAACAGATATGATGGTGTAATGAGCATATGCATGCGGGGGGGGGTGGTGGGGGGTCCGGAGGGAAGTCATTTCACGAGAGGCGGTGACGGGCAACCGGCAATTTACAGGTTTGCGGTGCAGAACAGTTTAATATGTGCAGGACGGGGAATTAATACAGCTTTACTCATTAGGGTTTGTCCTGGGATTCAAACGGAAAAATACAGAGGCAGAAAACTGAAGAATACTCTGATTATTAAAGAGCTCTCCTGCTGATGTTCAGGTGTATATCAGTATGTAGTGTCTCTACTTTAAAGAGTCCTCTCCTGCTGATGTTCAGGTGTATATCAGTATGTAGTGTCTCTACTTTAAAGAGTCCTCTCCTGCTGATGTTCAGGTGTATATCAGTATGTAGTGTCTCTACTTTAAAGTCCTCTCCTGCTGATGTTCAGGTGTTATCAGTATGTAGTGTCTCTACTTTAAAGAGTCCTCTCCTGCTGATGTTCAGGTGTATATCAGTATGTAGTGTCTCTACTTTAAAGAGTCCTCTCCTGCTGATGTTCAGGTGTATATCAGTATGTAGTGTCTCTACTTTAAAGAGTCCTCTCCTGCTGATGTTCAGGTGTATATCAGTATGTAGTGTCTCTACTTTAAAGAGTCCTCTCCTGCTGATGTTCAGGTGTATATCAGTATGTAGTGTCTCTACTTTAAAGAGTACTCTCCTGCTGATGTTCAGGTGTATATCAGTATGTAGTGTCTCTACTTTAAAGAGTCCTCTCCTGCTGATGTTCAGGTGTATATCAGTATGTAGTGTCTCTACTTTAAAGAGTCCTCTCCTGCTGATGTTCAGGTGTATATCAGTATGTAGTGTCTCTACTTTAAAGAGTCCTCTCCTGCTGATGTTCAGGTGTATATCAGTATGTAGTGTCTCTACTTTAAAGAGTCCTCTCCTGCTGATGTTCAGGTGTATATCAGTATGTAGAGTCTCTACTTTAAAGAGTCCTCTCCTGCTGATGTTCAGGTGATAATCAGTATGTAGTGTCTCTACTTTAAAGAGTCCTCTCCTGCTGAGTTCAGGTGTATAAGTATGTAGTGTCTCTACTTTAACGAGTCCTCTCCTGCTGATGTTCAGGTGTATATCAGTATGTAGTGTCTCTACTTTAAAGAGTCTCTCCTGCTGATGTTCAGGTGTATATCAGTATGTAGTGTCTCTACTTTAAAGAGTCCTCTCCTGCTGATGTTCAGGTGTATATCAGCATGTAGTGTCTCTACTTTAAAGAGTCCTCTCCTGCTGATGTTCAGGTGTATATCAGTATGTAGTGTCTCTACTTTAAAGAGTCCTCTCCTGCTGATGTTCAGGTGTATATCAGTATGTAGTGTCTCTACTTTAAAGAGTCCTCTCCTGCTGATGTTCAGGTGTATATCAGTATGTAGTGTCTCTACTTTAAAGAGTCCTCTCCTGCTGATGTTCAGGTGTATTCATTATGTAGTGTCTCTACTTTAAAGAGTCCTCTCCTGCTGATGTTCAGGTGTATATCAGTATGTAGTGTCTCTACTTTAAAGAGTCCTCTGCTGATGTTCAGGTGTATATCAGTATGTAGTGTCTCTACTTTAAAGAGTCCTCTCCTGCTGATGTCAGGTGTATATCATTATGTAGTGTCTCTACTTTAAAGAGTCCTATCCTGCTGATGTTCAGGTGTATATCAGTATGTAGTGTCTCTACTTTAAAGAGTCCTCTCCTGCTGATGTTCAGGTGTATATCAGTATGTAGTGTCTCTACTTTAAAGAGTCCTCTCCTGCTGATGTTCAGGTGTATCAGTATGTAGAGTCTCTACTTTAAGAGTCCTCTCCTGCTGATGTTCAGGTGTATATCAGTATGTAGTGTCTCTACTTTAAAGAGTCCTCTCCTGCTGATGTCAGGTGTATATCAGTATGTAGTGTCTCTACTTTAAAGAGTCCTCTCTGCTGATGTTCAGGTGTATATCAGTATGTAGTGTCTTTACTTTAAAGAGTCCTCTCCTGCTGATGTTCAGGTGTATATCAGTATGTATTGTCTCTACTTTAAAGAGTCCTATCCTGCTGATGTTCAGGTGTATATCAGTATGTAGTGTCTCTACTTTAAAGAGTCCTCTCCTGCTGATGTTCAGGTGTATATCAGTATGTAGTGTCTCTACTTTAAAGAGTCCTCTCCTGCTGATGTTCAGGTGTATATCAGTATGTAGTGTCTCTACTTTAAAGATTCCTCTCCTGCTGATGTTCAGGTGTATATCAGTATGTAGTGTCTCTACTTTAAAGAGTCCTCTCCTGCTGATGTTCAGGTGTATATCAGTATGTAGTGTCTCTACTTTAAAGAGTCCTCTTCCTGCTGATGTTCAGGTGTATATCAGTATGTAGTGTCTCTACTTTAAAGAGTCCTTCCTGCTGATGTTCAGGTGTATATCATTATGTAGTGTCTCTACTTTAAAGAGTCCTATCCTGCTGATGTTCAGGTGTATATCAGTATGTAGTGTCTCTACTTTAAAGAGTCCTCTCCTGCTGATGTTCAGGTGTATATCAGTATGTAGTGTCTCTACTTTAAAGAGTCCTCTCCTGCTGATGTTCAGGTGTATATCAGTATGTAGAGTCTCTACTTTAAAGAGTCCTCTCCTGCTGATGTTCAGGTGTATATCAGTATGTAGTGTCTCTACTTTAAGAGTCCTCTCCTGCTGATGTTCAGGTGTATATCAGTATGTAGTGTCTCTACTTTAAAGAGTCCTCTCCTGCTGATGTTCAGGTGTATATCAGTATGTAGTGTCTCTACTTTAAAGAGTCCTCTCCTGCTGATGTTCAGGTGTATATCAGTATGTCGTGTCTCTACTTTAAAGAGTCCTCTCCTGCTGATGTTCAGGTGTATATCAGTGTGTAGTGTCTCTACTTAAAGAGTCCTCTCCTGCTGATGTTCAGGTGTATATCAGTATGTAGTGTCTCTACTTTAAAGAGTCCTCTCCTGCTGATGTTCAGGTGTATATCAGTATGTAGTGTCTCTACTTTAAGAGTCCTCTCCTGCTGATGTTCAGGTGTATCAGTATGTAGTGTCTCTACTTAAAGAGTCCTCTCCTGCTGATGTTCAGGTGTATATCAGTATGTAGTGTCTCTACTTTAAGAGTCCTCTCCTGCTGATGTTCAGGTGTATATCAGTATGTAGTGTCTCTACTTTAAAGAGTCCTCTCCTGCTGATGTTCAGGTGTATCATTATGTAGTGTCTCTACTTTAAAGAGTCCTATCCTGCTGATGTTCAGGTGTATATCAGTATGTAGTGTCTCTACTTTAAAGAGTCCTCTCCTGCTGATGTTCAGGTGTATATCAGTATGTAGTGTCTCTACTTTAAAGAGTCCTCTCCTGCTGATGTTCAGGTGTATATCAGTATGTAGAGTCTCTACTTTAAAGAGTCCTCTCCTGCTGATGTTCAGGTGTATATCAGTATGTAGTGTCTCTACTTTAAAGAGTCCTCTCCTGCTGATGTTCAGGTGTATATCAGTATGTAGTGTCTCTACTTTAAAGAGTCCTCTCCTGCTGATGTTCAGGTGTATATCAGTATGTAGTGTCTCTACTTTAAAGAGTCCTCTCCTGCTGATGTTCAGGTGTATATCAGTATGTCGTGTCTCTACTTTAAAGAGTCCTCTCCTGCTGATGTTCAGGTGTATATCAGTGTGTAGTGTCTCTACTTTAAAGAGTCCTCTCCTGCTGATGTTCAGGTGTATATCAGTATGTAGTGTCTCTACTTTAAAGAGTCCTCTCCTGCTGATGTTCAGGTGTATATCAGTATGTAGTGTCTCTACTTTAAAGAGTCCTCTCCTGCTGATGTTCAGGTGTATATCAGTATGTAGTGTCTCTACTTTAAAGAGTCCTCTCCTGCTGATGTTCAGGTCCTCTAAATAAGAAAACAGTTCAGAAACTATAGCTTTGGATCTTGAGCCAGATTTCCTGAACGAGGGAGAAAGAGCTAATTAATTAAAGCGTGTCTGTAGGCGGACTTAGGTTCATCATAAACACGTCTTAACACATTTGATCACACTCTCAGTGTAGTATCAGCTGATCCAGACCTTGTGGTGTCTACCATCACATTACCACTATGATAATAATGTGTAAGTATATAACACATATCTCCAGGATTGGAAATGCATGTTCAGTCCATGAATCTACAGCTAATTCAGAATGCTGCAGCAAGACTGGTTTTTCAACCTCCCCCAGTTCTCCAACCATGCAGCTCTCCTCCCTCCCTTTACTGGCTGCCGAATATATAGACATGTATTTATTCGGATAAACTCCTTGACATGCATCTCGTTTTCAAGGGGGTCCCGACAAAAGCAACGTCTTACAGACATACATGAACAAAATAACAGAAAGCAAAGCATGACAAACAAGGACAAACCACGCACAGTCGGTTCAGTAAAATTCATGAAGTAATACAATCATTACAATCTGACAGACCAGTGTTTCTCCAACTTTTTCATACCAAGGACCACTTACAGTAAGCAATAAAAAACCCTCACGGACCACCTGACTCCCCAAATATCCAGAAACAATAGGCTGCTCACTAGGGATGTTAAGATTCACCGATTCTCATCGTTGCACCGGCATAAACGTTCAAGATGCGAGTGCACGGTGAAAGAGTGCACATCGGCTACAGTTTGGGTTGAACTCGCGATGCATCGATTGTAGCGTCTTTGCAAAGGTAAAAAAACGATTAATTCATTCACTCAGCAGAGACGATCTTTGATCTTTGCTTCGCACTACGGAGGCCGAGAGTCTCAGTTATCAACACACATGGAATTCGAGGAGAAAGAGAAACACAGCGCACCGAAAAATACCTACAAATCAAACGTTTGGCAACACTTCGGATTTTTCAAGAAAGACGGACAACTTGAAAAATCGCTTGCAAATTGTAAACGATGCCGTGCCGCTTTAAAGTACACAAGTAGTACGAGGAACTTAGCGACGCACATAAAGAGGCGACATGGGGTCTGCGGCTGAAAAGAGAAACCTGAAAGTTAGACGTATGAGTTCAATCACTCAGTGAGGTGTTCTGTCAGAGAGAGTGGAGTTTAGTTTAACAGCCTGTGACGGCCAATAATAGTTTGAATGTCTTCCTCACTGTAAGCAGTTATGAAAGACCTGTTTGTGAAAGGTTATTTGTATTCTTTATTGTTCATATAGAAACCACTGCTTCCTGCTTAGAGTCAGCCTATGGATGAGTGTTAAGCACATCAGGCTGCAGCTGTATGGGCATTGCTCTGTGGTAGTTGTTATTTGCACATTGTTAATCCTGGGCAATGCATCCTTAAATTGTTTAACTGTGAGGTGTTATAACATTGAACTGTAGCCACTCTGGAGAGTTTCTTAAGGTCAAAATGAAACAGCGTGATGGGATGTGCAGTACTAGTAGAGAGAACCAAATATGTAAAGCACTTTTTTGTTAATGTATGATTTGCTGCATATCAGGAATGAAACAAAAATCCTCTGTAGTTTCATATTGAAGTATCATTATTTTGCATCGTGTTGAATCACATCGTATCGCCCCGAATCGCATAATGTTGAATCAAATCGTATCGAACTGTATCGCAACAGGGGTGAATCGTATCGTATCGCATCGCCTGGTGTTTCAAATGTATCGTTGATGAATCTTATCGTTGGCAACGTATCGAGATGTGATAAAGACTTGAATATTGAATATTGAATCTTGAAAAAGAGTATTCACTTCAAGATTCAATATTCAATATTCAAGTCTTTATCATCATGTGCACACTAGCTACTAGGGGGGGGGAAATCATCGATACAGCATAGTATCGCGATACTTTGCGTGGCGATATTGTATCGATACACGGACGCCAAGTATCGATATTTTATTATATATATTTTTTAAAACTTTTTTTTTTATATAAACTGTAGTATATCCCTCCGAAAGATGGTCGTATAACAGGAAGTGACGTTAAGACATGTAACAATTGCAATGAAAGTAACAAAAACAATGCCATCTCCTTTTCAGGTTCAAAAACACACATTGGGTTATTTACAGAAACTATTCAAATTACAAATCATGTTTTTAACCAGGAAGGGAAGACGGACATGGACATGAGCCATGTGATTTGCACTATCGCAATATATCGTATCGCAATACTTAGCATATCGTAGAATCGCAATACTATCGTATCGTGGGGAGCCTGGTGACTCCCACCTCTAGTAGCTAAAGTGTAGATATGGCAATACAAACTGAAGTCACAGGCTCCTCCAACAGAGCAACATGAATATATAAAGGACATAAAACTAATAAAACAGATAAAATAGTGCAAGAGAATGTTGTAAGACACTCAAGACCCTGGTACTGGTCGACCGAGCTGTGAAGGGATCTGGTCCGTCCTTTAACATGATGTGTTATTCAAAATACAGATCCTTTTGTTGTTGTTTGTTGAAAGCTACTTTTTAGATCGTCTCATAGTTTGACATCTTGCAAAAAAAGAATTATTTTAATGTGATTACAACGTTGATTATTTTCCTTAAACTAAACACAGAAATTCGACCTCATTTTTTACATTTAGGCAACACTTTAAATAAAAAATTATAATTTGGTTTTTAAAAATGATTCACATTCACCCTTGAAAGCTTTTGAATTTGAGGGAAATTAAATGAATAAATAGACAAAGAATATTTAATTGAAGTGCTTGAAATATATATTTTGTGAAAGCATATCGTTTATTAGATGTGATTAATACTTTCTAACTTACCGTAAGTAAATAGACTAAATCCTGCATGTTTCCCCTCCTACATCAAGGCCTTGGTCAAACCATTTACTCCAACAACGTGCACTACGCTCTGTGTCAGCCAATCAGCTTTCTACCATCATTATTATTATTATCACTGCGAGTGGGACCCAGATCATGGATGTATAATAAGAACTGGAACAGCGTGGGAGGGGGGTCTGGTTCTTTCCTATGAGAGCTGCTCATTGGCGCATGAGGACAAAATGGCCCAACTTTTGAGACAGCGAAACGTCACAGATTACCCAGCATGCCTGGCTGTCAGAGCAGAAGAACCCGTATGTGCGCTCACAGAGCGTGCGCCCCTTAAGCCCCGCCTCCTGTCATTAAGCCCCGCCCCCCGAGCTCCCACACTCGGCTCACTAGAATGAATGGAGAGCGACAATAAATCTAGATTCGGCTTTTAGTGCATTTTACAACTTTAAGGACCGAATTATTCTAATAAGGGCTATAAAATAGTTCATACTGGGTAGTTATTTAGTTAAAAAAAAATTATCCACCGATTCACAGACGTCTCTTTCCCATGTTAGTCAATGGGAAAAAGTCTTACTGGGCCCAGTGACATCACAGACTGATACGGAAGTTCCAGTACCGCCAAATAGTTCCCAGAACAGTGTCCTTCACATGCTGATATCCAAGAGAGGGAGTTACACAGTCACAAGATGGAGGAATAGAAAGCAGTATTCAATGTTTACTTCAGATTAGCTCCACGTCAGAAATGATCAAGCTTGTCATATGTCTCTCTCCATAGAGGCTGAATCATCATGTTAATCACATAGCTATCATATGCCTCAAACAGTCCTGATGCTCTTCTAGGTAATCATACATCCTGTCATGTTCACAGCTACAGTTGGGATACCTTTGTTATCATGTTACTCTCACATTGGAAGAGGACATTCACTATTTTCCCTACACTGTGGTGGTTTGAAGTGAATATATCTGCACTTTCCTTCTTGTTGTTCTGAGTTTGAATCTCTATGGTTTTTGCACTCATTGAAAGTCGCTCTGGATAAAAGAGTCAGATAAATGAAATGCATGTCCACTAATGAGAAAACACATGTTGTGCCTGCAGAAAAAACCTCCTAAATGTTCACTCCCTCTCTCTCTCTCTTATTATTTCCCGGACACAAATATTTCTTTCTTAATTTAGAGGAAGGCGGTAACTTCATATCTCATTTCCTTTGGTCCTCCACACGGTTTATTGGTGATTATTCCCACAGCAACATTTTAATCAAGCTGAAATATATCAACGGAAGCCTTGAGTCATTTCCTTTACTGGGAGAATGAATGGATTATTCAAATTACTTTTAACAAACACTTTATATGAAAGAAAGTCTATATAAAAAGCCTAAATGTAGAAAATTATGTAGTGACAATTATACTTTGTAGTTGTGTCTTGAATAGGCGCTTTCACACCAAGTACTTTTCCCAGGCTTAGTTCCCGGAACTTAATTCGCCGGAACTCTTTAGTCCCTGGAACTGTATAGTAGATCGCGTTCACACCGGAATAAGTCCCTGAGGGAGGATTATGCGAATGAAGCCGCTGACGTTACTTCTTCTTCTTCTGCTTTGGGTTTACTGGCAGGCCTCAAACAACTTCACGGCGTATACTGCCACCCGAAGTCCCGGAGCCCCCGGACTATTTTTGCATTTTGCATTAAATCGCCCCCCGAAGTCCCGGGTAAATCGCCAGAAGCGCCGACACCTCCTCATCACTCCACCGCTCCCACGTTTTCTTTTGTGTTGCCATAAGTTAGTCTCTATCCGTTGGTGCCCTGGGCTAATGCTAATGCTAATAATGCTAATGCGAGCAAATAAAATGGCGGCTTCACAAAACTTTCTGAGTTTTACGGGGCGTGGTTTGCAATTCGCCCAGCCAATCAGAAATGGGAACCTTTTTCCTCGCCAGGAAAGTGCCACCTCTCTAGCAGGGACTGAAAAGGGGGAAAAGGTTCCCGAAAAAAAGTTCTAGTTCCAGATCTTTTTGGTGTGAACGCAAAATCCCAGGAACTATCGGAACTATTCCTGGGAAAAGTACTCCGGTGTGAAAGCGCCTAATGTGAGTTAATCATTATAATTAAATAACAAAATGAGAAGATACAGACAAAGACGTATTACCTTTAATTCATGAAATATATTGAATTATTGTAATTATTATCGAGAAAGTTATCCCATTATTTTGGGGAAACATTAGTTATTTCGAAGTAATGGAAGAACTCGTCGCCATTAATGAGTTTACCCGAGAAAATGGAGGACGTAAACTAAATGTCTTTCTGAATCCAAAAATAGCGTAAGTTTAAACTTTAACATGAAGTTAGCATGATGTTTTTTCAAAAATACAGACCCTTTTGTCCTTATTTCGAATGAATCTACTTTTAAGATTTAGTTTTTTTTTTTTAGATCTTCTCCATCTTTTATATCAAAACTAAAAGGTCTATGTTCTGATGAAATAAATGGATGTGATCTTTAATAATTTAGGTTTTATCATTCCACAACTTCAACCTCCTTTTTACTTTCTTTGTGGAGATTAATGACCTTTTGAGAAGTATTTTATTTTGGTAGGATAGTTTGGGTGTAAACTCGATTCATGCTGACCCTTGAACGTTTTTGAATTTGAGAAACAAAATAAATAGACATTAGTCATTTGAAGTACTTGAAATTATGAGCAAGCGTAGAAATTATATGAAGTTATATGTTTTTTTCACTTACCGTTAAACGTAAACAGGCGGCATCCTGTTTGCATGATTGTGTTCTGCACCAGCTGCTTCAAAAAATGTAAAGGGTAATTCATCTTGATTGTGAGGAAAATGGAGCTTGAAAGTCATTGGGAACCTTGTTTAAACCTGAGGGCTAACATGTATTTATGTCATGTAAAAAGGTCTAAAGTCACCTCCCCTTTCTTTATCTCTCTTCAGGAACGTCTTCAAGGAGGACGACATCTCCATAAACTACCGCGACGCCGAGGGCGACCTGATCCGGATTCTGGAGGACGAGGACGTGCAGCTGATGATCCGAGAGAGCCGAACGCAGAGAGACAGAATCAAGAGGCCGGCCAATCAGTTCCTGTGGGAAATCCACGTGAGCGCGACCTCTGACCTCTCCGTGTACAACTCCGAGGCCTGAGAGGGGTCAGATAAGGTGTTTACAGAAGATATTTAGTATTATAATAACAGATCAATGAGTTAATGTGTGGATATCTGATCCTTTGCCTTCATGTCACAGATGTCCCTGTTTCAGTTATTGGACGTAATAAACTCATTTAATTACATTTTACATGCTTTTTTTTTTCCTACTGCACTCGAGAAGCTACGAGAGAATATTACAGTCGGGCCACGTGGAGAAAAATTGAGATCTGACAAAAAGTGAATTACATTTTTTGAGTTCTGGGATTTTCAGTAAAAATACATTCTCAGTTTTTTTTCTGGAAAAATATATTCTGAAATAAATAAAACGTAATGTTTTTAAGAATTCTAAAAGCAAATTATTATCAAAAAATTATATCAGAAAAACTATTTTAGAAAAACAAACAATTAAAAAGAAAATATATTTTTGATAAATCTGAAAAAGAGAATTTTCCTTTCTCTCACATTTATTTTTATAATATGTTTCAAAAATTCAATAATATATTTTTTACATGATAAAAACAATGATTCTAGAAATTCTGAAACAAAATTCAATTTTGATTTTATTTTTTCAGAAAATCTCAGAATGCTGACCTTATTGAAAAATCATTCTCAGGAAAAAAGAAAATTCCTAAGAACTCAAAAAACAAAAAAAAAACATTTCCTTTGAGATTTTATTTTCTAAACATTTCAGAATTTCGAAACATTTATTTCAGAAAAATTATTTCAGAAAAAAAACAAGAAAACAAGTTAAACTATTTTTATGGGTGTATGACTGCAGCCTCTGACCTCTCCGTGTACAACACCGAGGCCTGAGAGGAGTTTAGAGAAAGCATCTACAGAAGATATTTAGTGTTATTATAACAGATCAATGAACAGATCAAGTTATAGATGTCACTGTTTCAGTTATTGGACGACACATTTCACTTCGTAATAAACTCCTTTAAAACCTGTTGAACCCCATCGACCCGCCCCGGGCGGAAAAACGCATCATCTGCAGGAAACAGCGTCTGAGGGCTTCTTAATATTTAATAAACTATGAATGTTTTATATCCATGTAACGGGAAGAAACTCAGCTAACAGATGATATGAACCATTTCTAGCAAAAAAAACCACAAGGCTAACGCTGAGCCTCTGAATCTGCCCTGAGCGAAAAATCTTAATGCCGTTATTACAGAACTCTAGCTATACCGATCGATATACTTATTGGATCTGCACAAACAAGCTTAGCTAACATCCTGAGAGTCCACAGATTATAGAAATATAAGGATCATCACTGAGCGATCAGAACTCGTGACAGGGAAATACAGACAACACACATAGCTTTAGGTAGCAAAACACGGAGATATGCTCACCTTAGCTGTTATTCTGATCAAAAGTCGTGTTCAATGGCATTAAAACGAGAAAAAACGCGGCTGAAGGTTAATCCATAGGTTCATCCAATGTGTCTGTCACTTTGAAAACATTATTGATAATCCATAAACCATTTTTATTGAAAAATCGGAGAATTCTTTCTTTTTTTCCTATTGCACTCGAGAAGCTATGTACAAGATAATAATTACAGTCGGGCCACATGTGGAGAAATATTTAGATCTGAATAAAAGTGAATTACATTTTGAGTTCTGAGATTTTCAGGAAAATAAATTCTCAAAATTATTATTCTTTTGAGGAAAAAAAATGTAATTGAATATTTACTGAAATAAATACAATTAAATGTTTCCAAGAATTCTGAAAACTAATAATTTAAACATTTTTCTGAATATAAATAATTTCATTATTCTCAAATTGTTTTTTATTTCAATATATTTTCTTAAGATTTCAGATTTTTTTAAATGTTGTCAGAATTCGGACTTTAATCTCATAAAACAAAAAGAAATCCGAAAAGTCAGAATTCTGCGATTTTCTGAAAAAAAACTGAATCAGAAATGAAAAATATTTTTAATCTGAGATTTATTTTTCAGAAAATCGCGGAATTCTGACCTTTTAGAAAATTATCATAAAAAAATCTTTCAGAATTCTGAGAAAGAAATCAGAATTCTGACTTTTTTCTTAGAGTTCTGAGGTTTTCGGAAAATGTTATTCATCAAAAAACTATTTTAGAAAAAAAAATAAAAAAAAAAATATAGACTTTTTTAATAAATCTGAAAAAGAGAATGTACCTTTTTTCAGATTAATTTTTTCATTTTATTATGTTTCAAAAATTCAGAAAATTCTATGATATTTTATTATTTTTTTTTTAAATTAAATTCATATTTAATTTTTTCAGAAATCTTTTTGACGTCAGAAAGTTTAAATTGAGGTCTGAGATTATGAGGACAAATAATTCAGAGTCATTATTTTTTTCTGAAATGAATGAAACTAAATGTTTCTAAGAATTCTGAAAATAATTATTGTATTTTTTCATGATAAAAACAATGATTCTGAAAATTCAGAATTTTTTCTCGGGAATACTTTTTGGGGGGGAAATAGCTGAATGTTGTCTTCTGTTTTAATTGAGCTGTTGTTCAGGGTACTTTTGTCTCTCTCTGTCATTTTATGGTTGTACGATTTCTCAGCTTTTCTCCACGTACAAAACCACCCTTCATCCGTAACGACAGCTACAAGTAAAGAGGACTTTCTGCATCCTGGATCTACGGTGGCCGGCAGGTGCAAACGCGGAACAACGGCCAAAAACGCACACATAAGCAGGAAACAGCTGCAAATAATGAAATGAAAAACAAACAAATCCTGAAAACAAATACAAACTAAATACAACACACAAACCCCAAAACAAACGCATCAGAAAAACGCTGCAAATACAAAAACACATACAAACCCAAAACACATACAAACCCAAAACACATACAAACCCCAAAACACATACAAACCCAAACACATACAAACCCAAAACACATACAAACCTCAAAACACATACAGACCCCAAAACACATACAAACCCAAAACACACACAAACCTCAAAACACATACAAACCTCAAAACACATACAAACCCCAAAACACATACAAACCCAAAACACATACAGACCCCAAAACACATACAAACCCAAAACACACACAAACCTCAAAACACATACAAACCTCAAAACACATACAAACCTCAAAACACATACAAACCCAAAACACATACAAACCTCAAAACACATACAAACCCCAAAACATACAAACCCCAAAACACATACAAACCCAAACACACACAAACCTCAAAACACATACAAACCTCAAAACACATACAAACCCCAAAACACATACAAACCCAAAACACATACAGACCCCAAAACACATACAAACCCAAAACACACACAAACCTCAAAACACATACAAACCTCAAAACACATACAAACCTCAAAACACATACAAACCCAAAACACATACAAACCTCAAAACACATACAAACCCCAAAACACATACAAACCTCAAAACACATACAAACCCAAAACACATACAAACCCAAAACACATACAAACCCCAAAACACATACAAACCCAAAACACATACAAACCTCAAAACACACAGTGCTCCAGGCCTCTAGGGGGCGCGCTACGTGGAACAGATTGATGTCTGACCAGACATAGAGAGAACGAACGAGTCATGGAAATTGAAGCCGGAGGAAACAAAGTTGATTGAAGTTGACAAAGTCGATTTATAAGAAGGTGAGTTTTGTTTTGTTGTTATACAAAGAGCGTCATATTGACGCAGCTAGCGTTAGCGTGCCTACAGTAACTACTACACCAGCTGAGGAGAGCTTCACCTGAAGAGAAGATAAAGTGAGGGAAGAACATTGTTAAAAGAGATGACAAATCGAGTGCAGGTAAATAACACGGCCATAGTGAGGAAACATTTGAAGAGAGAGAAGAGACATTCTTAGCAGTTTGTTTATATGTATGTATTTGTGTATAGATGTTGCAACTATACAGAGCGATACTATAAGTTACTATGGTCGGTGGAGAAGTGATCAAATGTGAAGAGGGACAAAGTAATGACAGGAGAGTATTTGCATTAGACATGCTCAAGAACAAATATAGAAGACATTCAAGGAGAGAGAGACCAAACACAGATGGTAAACATGATGTATCTTTCTATTTATTTAGCTAACCACTATTTAGACTGTGTTTTTGATTGACTTGATTCAATGGATTTACTACATCAATGTATGTCTTTTCAGGCTGCCATGTTTTGTCCTTTCTGTGGCCGACATCTGGGGACAGTTCAAGTGTCCTGTGGCTCCTGTGGCAAACATGTACAGTTTTTGGCAGAAGTTGAACACAACAGTAAGTTCACTTGTATCTGTTTCAAATGCAAGAAATAAGGATTCAACACACTCTGTTTAGAATACTAATTGGCAGATGCATACACTAGTTATCAGCATGAAGGACACTTTTTTTCATTGTCTGTTTATGTGAAATATGTAGAAGCCATCATTAAATTGTAGACCAATGCATACACAAAACAGCTTATATTATCAGGGGTGCAAACTTATCATGGATAAAAAGGTGACAAGGTTCGAACCCCCTAGGGGGGTCCGGGGGTCAGCTCCCCCTGAAGATTTTTTTGAATTATACTATTATCAGCTTTAAAATGTGGATTTACAGGCAATTTTAGCAATCAGAACAACAAAACAAGCAGTGGTAATAATAAGAAAACACAGAATTTCCATTTGTAATATAACAATGCATTTATTTTGTAGAGCCGTACCACTATCTAACACAATTTGCAACTATAGAGTTGAGTCATATCACAGGTGCTAACTTTTTTAGCGCCACAAACAGAAAGGGAAATTCTTCTTTCTGCCAAGAATTCACTTTTTCATTTAAGAAAGGGGAGCATTTTAAACCTCTGCACTGAAACACAACAATATTAAGAGTGAGAAGACAAAGTGGTCTTGCAATGAGTGTGTCAGGAGGAATAATTCAATGTGTTGCAGAAAATATCATTAACACACATCAGTGGACGGTGTAAACTCAGTTAGCGGTAGCCTTTTTTCAACACTATAATTGTCTAATTTAGCCAATTTTACAGAGAACATCAGCAGCACACTTTACTGCTTGTGCTCTACTTTGAAAGAGTGCCATGTCCTCTCTGAGAGGAATCAGCATTAACGTGACTGCACAATCATACTTGTTGAATCGTTGCTTCATGAAATAATAGAAAAACAGGCCTTGCACATGTTGGATTGGGACTGAAATGTGACCGATGCTACTGTGCCCTTCACAGCTTGCAGCAACACAATAATAATTTCCCTCTGTCTGGGTCAAAATGTCTCGGTAACATTCACTTCCTCACACGTAGTTCTCATTTCAAGGGTAAAGACAGTTTTACTATTCTGTAAAGGTAAAAGTAAAGAGAAAGGCAGAAGACAGTGACTCTGACACTTCTTGCGGCACACCTTCCTTTTTCATCGAGATGATTTCTAAAGGGAAAATAGAAACAATTTGTTAGCAGCAGTTCCCTGTTGATATTATATTATGTTATTTGAAGATGGAACATTTATTTTTTAATTTAAAAAGAACAAAAGAAAATATTTTACTTTACCTATGGCGCGAAAATATCTTATATTATGTACATATATAATATATACATTTTTGATATATTATATGATGTTATTTCAAGATGGATTTTTTTTTTTTTTAATTAAAAAGAACGAAGAAAATATGTTCACATCTGGTAGCTACAGGTGTAGTCAATAAGCCCTTGGCTAACAATAGCTTCGCTAGCTCCCTTGGTAAGCTAAAAAACACATCAGCAGCTAACCTTAACTAACTCATAATAACTGAAATAACAGATAGCTTACCTTGAGAGCGTGTTCCACGTTCTGCGACAGGAATGTAGGCTCGTAGGTAGCTTCCTGTAGCTAGTTATACGGCTATCGACTCCGGCGCAGTGAAGTCCGAGAAGCGTAGTTCCTAGAAAGCCGACAGGAAGACTCGCGCGCACAGCTCAGCTCGCGCGCTAGCTGTCATGATGGATTGAGATGACAGCTCAGGAGTGTCATCTGCGCCCGGAGGAGCTGTCATTAATCTCAATCCATCTCAAGACCCAAACTCGCAGTCGCAGTCGCAGACCCCCCCCCAAATATTTTTATTGCAGATCTACACGAACCACACAAAAACGACCTATTTTGGTTTCAAAACGGCGAATTTCGCCGAAAGGTGACAAATTTGCAGCCCTGATTATACATTCATAATTGTGTATTTGTTCTATCTTTATAGAGAACATTATACATTTAGAATCAGATTTTGAGACAGACGGCTGGGAAATTCACATCGCCTGGGGCACAAACAGTTGCTATGACATGATGTTTTCTTCGTATTCTCAGGCATTCCATAAGGAGGGTCAGGAACTCACGCTTGGGACCACCAGTGTCCACTCCATCCTCAGTTTGTCCCTCATCATCAGTGAACTTAACTGACATCTCATGAGAGGGGTCGAATGAGGCACCTTTGAAGCCGCGGATTGCTCCATCCCACACATTTCATTAATATTGAACCTGCTGCAAGATGTATTTGTTATTTTTGCAGAGAGTTCTGCAACAATGTCCTCCGCAGTCAGGTATTCTGTGCTGGGAAAGACAAAGTGATGTATTGTATATTAAATGATGAAGCTAGTAATAAGATTTACAGTATAGAATAGAAAATGAAGTGGTAATAGTAACAATTAATACCTTTGCTTTGCTCCATTTTGTCTTCTGGCTCAGACTGGCTATCAATAATGATATGTGCATACACATTTGTGTAGTTGCTGCAGTGAGAAGACAGTGAATAATTACTTTCAAATACATAATATATGCATGACAGTCATATTTACAAAAGGATGTCGATCCTCTTCCTGTTTTTTTTTTAATACATAGGGTTCTAAACTGACAACAGCACTGTTGTCATACTCCTGCACAATCCTTGTAAACATTTGAAATGGATGCAAGAAACAATATCTGATCTTTGAAAAATATTTGTGGGTGTTTTTTGTATCGTCTTCACTAAGATGTAAGATGTTGTGGGTGTCTTTGGAAATGTATAAAAGTATAATTGTTCTGCTTCCTGGCAATGTTACCCACTGTGATTGGAGGCTATACAAACAAACATGTACAAATAAAGATACACACCAAACAACTGTGTCACGATGCAACTGTCAACATCGTTTACCTATAGAAGTGTTCTGACCCGGGGCAGATTGGACCTCTTCCTGGAATGGGGTTGGTGCTCCATCCTATTTTTACCCAGGAAATAAGTGCAGTTGATCTAATGACAGTGTCATTAGCACACAAAGGTATTTATTGATTTCATGTTCACAAATTCAAACCTACATGGTATAATTACATTTTAATTAGTCTTACCCGATCAGACGCTGGTTGTGGGTGCCTGAGAGGTCTGATAAGGTAAACAAAAATATATTCAAACTACTGTACTGTTAAAACATTCTGCTTCTTGTGGCACAAAATAATATGTTGACAATGTTTTATTCGACCCTGGCAAACTGTTGTCCATTCTTGGAGTGCTCACTTTTTGAACATTTGGAATGTCCCACACCTGCATCCACACAAATGAGTGACTGAAATAAAATAAATTCACTTTAATTAAGAATAAATGCCACGATAGATCCAAACAGACCAAGGTACATTATATTGTTGACCGTCCTTTAACTCTCACATTAGGATTACATTGGGGCACAATAAACCAACTCCTCTCTGCACCTATAATATATCTATATGATTTCAAGAGTTACATTTAGGTGCACAATGCTGTCTCTTGACTTGCAAGCTCTTTTACCAAACAAGCTAACGCTAGCTGGGTAAATATGACGCTCTTTGTATCAAAACAAAACTTACCTTCTTATATATCGACTTTGTCCACTTCGATCAACTTTGTTTCCTCCGGCTTCAATTTGCATCACTCTCGTTCGTTCTCTCTATGTCTGGTCAGACATCAATCTGTTCCACGTAGCGCGCCCCCTAGAGGCCTGGAGCACTGTGTGTTTTGGGTTTGTATGTGTTTTGGGTTTGTATGTGTTTTGGGTTTGTATGTGTTTTGGGTTTGTATGTGTTTTGGGTTTGTATGTGTTTTGGGGTTTGTATGTGTTTTGAGGTTTGTATGTGTTTTGGGTTTGTATGTGTTTTGAGGTTTGTATGTGTTTTGGGTTGTTTGTATGTGTTTTGGGGTTTGTATGTGTTTTGGGGTTTGTATGTGTTTTGAGGTTTGTATGTGTTTTGGGGTTTGTATGTGTTTTGGGGTTTGTATGTGTTTTGGGTTTGTATGTGTTTTGGGGTTTGTATGTGTTTTTGGTGTGTATGTGTTTTGGGTTTGTATGTGTTTTGAGGTTTGTATGTGTTTTTGGGGTTTGTATGTGTTTTGGGTTTGTATGTGTTTTGAGGTTTGTATGTGTTTTGGGTTTGTAGGTGTTTTGGGGTTTGTATGTGTTTTGGGTTTGTATGTGTTTTGGGGTTTGTATGTGTTTTGGGGTTTGTATGTGTTTTGGGTTTGTATGTGTTTTGGGGTTTGTAGGTGTTTTGGGGTTTGTATGTGTTTTGAGGTTTGTATGTGTTTTGAGGTTTGTATGTTTTTGGGGTTTGTAGGTGTTTTGGGGTTTGTATGTGTTTTGGGTTTGTATGTGTTTTGGGGTTTGTATGTGTTTTGGGGTTTGTATGTGTTTTGGGGTTTGTATGTGTTTTGGGGTTTGTAGGTGTTTTGGGGTTTGTATGTGTTTTGAGGTTTGTATGTGTTTTGAGGTTTGTATGTGTTTTGGGGTTTGTATGTGTTTTGAGGTTTGTATGTGTTTTGAGGTTTGTGTGTGTTTTGGGGTTTGTGTGTGTTTGAGGTTTGTGTGTGTTTTGAGGTTTGTATGTGTTTTGGGGTGTGTATGTGTTTTGGGGTTTGTGTGTGTTTTTGAGGTTTGTGTGTGTTTTGAGGTTTGTATGTGTTTGGGGTTTGTGTGTGTTTTGAGGTTTGTGTGTGTTTTGAGGTTGTATGTGTTTTGGGGTTTGTATGTGTTTTGGGGTTTGTATGTGTTTGGGGTTTGTATGTGTTTTGAGGTTTGTATGTGTTTTGAGGTTTGTATGTGTTTTGGGTTTGTATGTGTTTGAGGTTTGTATGTGTTTTGAGGTTTGTGTGTTTTGGGTTTGTATGTTTTTGGGTTTGTATGTGTTTTGGGTTTGTATGTGTTTTGGGGTTTGTGTGTGTTTGGGGTTTGTATGTGTTTTGGGGTTTGTATGTGTTTGAGGTTTGTGTGTGTTTTGAGGTTTGTATGTGTTTGGGGATTGTATGTGTTTTGAGGTTTGTATGTGTTTTGGGGTTGTATGTGTTTTGAGGTTTGTATGTGTTTTGGGTTTGTATGTGTTTTGAGGTTTGTGTGTGTTTTGGGGTTTGTATGTGTTTTGAGGTTTGTATGTGTTTGAGGTTTGTGTGTGTTTTGGGGTTTGTGTGTTTTGGGGTTTGTATGTGTTTTGGGGTGTGTATGTGTTTTGGGGTTTGTATGTGTTTTGGGTTTGTATGTGTTTGAGGTTTGGTGTGTTTGGGGTTTGTGTGTGTTTGAGGTTTGTGTGTGTTTGGGGTTTGTATGTATTTTGGGGTTTGTATGTGTTTTGGGGTTTGTATGTGTTTTGAGGTTTGTATGTGTTTTGAGGTTTTGTGTGTGTTTTGGGGTTTGTGTGTTTTGAGGTTTGTGTGTGTTTTGAGGTTTGTATGTGTTTTGAGGTTTGTATGTGTTTTGAGGTTTGTATGTGTTTTGAGGTTTGTGTGTGTTTTGGGTTTGTATGTGTTTTGAGGTTGTGTGTGTTTTGAGGTGTGTATGTGTTTTGAGGTTTGTGTGTGTTTGAGGTTTGTGTGTGTTTTGAGGTTTGTGTGTGTTTTGGGGTTTGTATGTGTTTTGGGGTTTGTATGTGTTTTGGGTTTGTATGTGTTTTGGGGTTTGTAGGTGTTTTGGGGTTTGTATGTGTTTTGAGGTTTGTATGTGTTTTGAGGTTTGTATGTGTTTTGGGGTTTGTATGTGTTTTGAGGTTTGTATGTGTTTTGGGGTTGTATGTGTTTTGGGGTTTGTATGTGTTTTGGGTTTGTGTGTGTTTGAGGTTTGTGTGTGTTTTGAGGTTTGTATGTGTTTTGGGGTTTGTGTGTGTTTTGAGGTTTGTGTGTGTTTTGAGGTTTGTATGTGTTTTGGGGTTTGTATGTGTTTTGGGGTTTGTATGTGTTTTGGGGTTTGTATGTGTTTTGAGGTTTGTATGTGTTTTGAGGTTTGTATGTGTTTTGGGTTGTATGTGTTTGAGGTTTGTATGTTTTGGGGTTTGTATGTGTTTTGAGGTTTGTATGTGTTTTGAGGTTTGTGTGTGTTTTGGGGTTTGTGTGTGTTTTGGGGTTTGTATGTGTTTTGGGGTGTGTATGTGTTTTGGGGTTTGTATGTGTTTTGGGGTTTGTATGTTTTGAGGTTTGTGTGTGTTTTGGGGTTTGTGTGTGTTTGAGGTTTGTGTGTGTTTTGGGGTTTGTATGTATTTTGGGGTTTGTATGTGTTTTGGGGTTTGTATGTGTTTTGAGGTTTGTATGTGTTTTGAGGTTTGTGTGTGTGTTTGGGGTTTGTGTGTGTTTTGAGGTTTGTGTGGTTTGAGGTTTGTATGTGTTTTGAGGTTTGTGTGTGTTTTGGGGTTTGTATGTGTTTTGAGGTTTGTGTGTGTTTTGAGGTGTGTATGTGTTTTGAGGTTTGTGGTGTTTTGAGGTTTGTGTGTGTTTTGAGGTTTGTATGTGTTTGAGGTTTGTATGTGTTTTGAGGTTTGTGTGTGTTTTGGGGTTTGTATGTGTTTTGAGGTTTGTGTGTGTTTGAGGTGTGTATGTGTTTGAGGTTTGTGTGTGTTTTGAGGTTTGTGTGTGTTTTGAGGTTTGTGTGTGTTTTGGGGTTTGTATGTGTTTTGAGGTTTGTGTGTGTTTTGAGGTTTGTGTGTGTTTGAGGTTTGTATGTGTTTTGGGGTTTGTATGTGTTTTGGGGTTTGTATGTGTTTTGAGGTTTGTATGTGTTTTGAGGTTTGTATGTGTTTTGGGTTTTGTAGTTGTTTTGAGGTTTGTATGTGTTTTGGGTTTGTATGTGTTTGAGGTTTGTGTGTGTTTGGGGTTTGTATGTGTTTTGGGGTTTGTATGTGTTTTGGGGTGTGTATGTGTTTTGGGGTTTGTATGTGTTTTGGGGTGTGTATGGTTTTGGGGTGTGTATGTGTTTTGGGGTTTGTGTGTGTTTTGAGGTTTGTATGTTTTGGGGTTTGTGTGTGTTTTGGGTTTGTATGTGTTTTGGGGTTTGTATGTGTTTTGGGGTTTGTATGTTTTGAGGTTTGTATGTGTTTTGAGGTTTGTGTGTTTTGGGGGTTGTATGTGTTTTGGGGTTTGTATGTGTTTGAGGTTTGTATGTGTTTTGGGGTTTGTTGTGTTTTGAGGTTTGTTGTGTTTTGTATGTGTTTGAGGTTGTGGTGTTTTGGGGTTTGTATTGTTTTGAGGTTTGTGTGTGTTTTGGGGTTTGTATGTGTTTTGGGTTTGTGTGTGTTTGAGGTTTGTGTGTGTTTTGGGGTTTGTATTGTTTTGAGGTTTGTATGATTTTGAGGTGTGTATGTGTTTTGAGGTGTGTATGTGTTTTGGGGTTTTTATGTGTTTTGAGGTGTGTATGTGTTTTGGGGATTGTATGTGTTTTGAGGTTTGTATGTGTTTTGAGGTGTGTATGTGTTTTGAGGTTTGTACGTGTTTTGGGGTTTGTATGTGTTTTGAGGTTTGTATGTGTTTTGGGGTTTGTATGTGTTTTGAGGTTTGTGTGTGTTTTGAGGTTTGTATGTGTTTTGAGGTTTGTATGTGTTTGAGGTTTGTTTGTGTTTTGGGGTTTGTATGTGTTTTGAGGTTTGTGTGTGTTTTGAGGTTTGTATGTGTTTTGAGGTTTGTGTGTGTTTTGAGGTTTGTATGTGTTTTGAGGTTTGTGTGTGTTTTGAGGTGTGTATGTGTTTTGGGGTTTGTATGTGTTTTGGGGTGTGTATGGTTTTGGGGTGTGTATGTTTTGGGGTTTGTGTGTGTTTTGAGGTTTGTATGTGTTTTGGGGTTTGTGTGTGTTTTGAGGTTTGTGTGTGTTTTGGGGTTTGTATGTGTTTTGGGGTTTGTATGTGTTTTGGGGATTGTATGTGTTTTGAGGTTTGTATGTGTTTTGAGGTTGTGTGTGTTTTGGGGGTTGTATGTGTTTGGGGTTTGTATGTGTTTTGAGGTTTGTATGTGTTTTGGGTTTGTATGTGTTTTGAGGTTTGTATGTGTTTTGGGGTTTGTATGTGTTTTGAGGTTTGTATGTGTTTTGAGGTTTGTGTGTGGTTTTGGGGTTGTATGTGTTTGGGGTTTGTATGTGTTTTGAGGTTTGTGTGTGTTTTGAGGTTTGTATGTGTTTTGGTTTGTATGTGTTTTGAGGTTTGTGTGTGTTTTGGGGTTTGTATGTGTTTTGGGGTTTGTGTGTGTTTGAGGTTTGTGGTGTTTTGGGGTTTGTATGTGTTTTGAGGTTTGTATGTGTTTGAGGTGTGTATGTGTTTTGAGGTGTGTGTGTTTTGGGGTTTTTATGTGTTTTGATGTGTGTATGTGTTTTGGGGATTGTATGTGTTTGAGGTTTGTATGTGTTTGAGGTGTGTATGTGTTTTGAGGTTTGTACGTGTTTTGGGGTTTGTATGTGTTTTGGGGTTTGTATGTGTTTTGAGGTTTGTATGTGTTTTGAGGTTTGTATGTGTTTTG
This sequence comes from Dissostichus mawsoni, assembly GCA_011823955.1. NCBI lineage: Eukaryota > Metazoa > Chordata > Actinopteri > Perciformes > Nototheniidae > Dissostichus > Dissostichus mawsoni. The sequence continues at coordinate 35,440,109 of JAAKFY010000009.1, forward strand.
GGGTTTGTATGTGTTTTGAGGTTTGTATGTGTTTTGAGGTTTGTATGTGTTTTGAGGTTTGTGTTTTGGGGTTTGTATGTGTTTTGAGGTTTGTGTGTGTTTTGAGGTTTGTATGTGTTTTGAGGTTTGTGTGTGTTTTGAGGTTTGTATGTGTTTTGAGGTTTGTGTGTGTTTTGAGGTTGTATGTGTTTGGGGTTTGTAGTGTTTTGGGGGTTTGTATGTGTTTTGGGGTTTGTGTGTGTTTTGAGGTTTGTGTGTGTTTTGAGGTGTGTATGTGTTTTGAGGTGTGTATGTGTTTTGAGGTGTGTATGTTTTGGGGTTTGTATGTGTTTTGAGGTTTGTATGTGTTTTGGGGTTTGTATGTGTTTTGAGGTTTGTATGTGTTTTGAGGTGTGTATGTGTTTTGGGGTTTGTATGTGTTTTGAGGTTTGTATGTGTTTTGGGGTTTGTATGTTTTGAGGTTTGTATGTGTTTTGAGGTGTGTATGTGTTTGAGGTGGTATGTGTTTTGGGGTTTGTATGTGTTTTGAGGTTTGTATGTGTTTGGGTTTGTATGTGTTTTGAGGTTTGTGTGTTTTGAGGTTTGTGTGTGTTTTGAGGTTTGTATGTGTTTTGGGGTTTGTATGTGTTTTTTTGATGGTTTGTGTATGTGTTTTGAGGTGTGTATGTGTTTTGGGTTGTATGTGTTTTGGGTTTGTATGTGTTTTGAGGTTTGTATGTGTTTTGGGGTTTGTATGTGTGTTGGGATTTGTATGTGTTTTGAGGTTTGTGTGTGTTTTGGGGTTTGTATGTGTTTGGGGTTTGTGTGTTTTTGGGGTTTGTATGTGTTTTGAGGTTTGTATGTGTTTTGAGGTTTGTATGTGTTTTGAGGTGTGTATGTGTTTTGAGGTGTGTATGTGTTTTGGGGTTTGTATGTGTTTTGAGGTTTGTATGTGTTTTGGGGTTTGTGTGTGTTTTGAGGTTTGTGTGTGTTTTGAGGTTTGTGTGTGTTTTGAGGTTGTGTGTGTTTTGGGGTTTGTATGTGTTTTGAGGTGTATGTGTTTTGGGGTTTGTATGTGTTTTGAGGTTTGTATGTGTTTTGGGGTTTGTGTGTGTTTTGAGGTTTGTGTGTGTTTTGAGGTTTGTGTGTGTTTTGAGGTTGTGTGTGTTTTGGGGTTTGTATGTGTTTTGAGGTTTGTATGTGTTTTGAGGTTTGTATGTGTTTTCGGGTTTGTGTGTGTTTTGAGGTTTGTGTGTGTTTTGGGGTTTGTATGTGTTTTGGGGTTTGTGTGTGTTTTGGGATTTGTGTGTGTTTTGAGGTTTGTGTGTGTTTTGGGGTTTGTATGTGTTTTGGGGTTTGTATGTGTTTTGGGGTTTGTGTGTGTTTTGGGATTTGTGTGTGTTTTGGGGTTTGTGTGTGTTTTGGGGTTGTATTTGTTTTGGGGTGTGTATGTGTTTTGGGGTTTGTGTGTGTTTTGGGGTTGTATGTGTTTTGGGTTTGTATGTGTTTTGAGGTTTGTATGTGTTTTGGGGTGTGTATGTGTTTTGGGGTTTGTATGTGTTTTGGGGTTTGTATGTGTTTTGGGGTTTGTGTGTGTTTTGAGGTTTGTATGTGTTTTGAGGTTTGTATGTGTTTTGGGGTTTGTATGTGTTTTGAGGTTTGTATGTGTTTTGAGGTTTGTATGTGTTTTGGGGTTGTATTTGTTTTGAGGTGTGTATGTGTTTTGGGGTTTGTATGTGTTTTGGGGTTTGTATGTGTTTTGGGGTTTGTGTGTGTTTTGAGGTTTGTATGTGTTTTGAGGTTTGTATGTGTTTTGAGGTTTGTATGTGTTTTGAGGTTTGTATGTGTTTTGGGGTTTGTATGTGTTTTGGGGTTTGTATGTGTTTTGAGGTTTGTATGTGTTTTGAGGTTTGTATGTGTTTTGGGGTTTGTCTGTGTTTTGGGTTTGTATGTGTTTTGGGGTTTGTATGTGTTTTTGTATTTGCAGCGTTTATCTGTTGCGTTTGTTTTCGGGGTTTGTGTGTTGTATTTAGTTTGCATCATTTCTGTAAATGCAGCGTTTTTTGGTTGTATGTGTTTTCAAGATTTGTTTGTTTTTCATTTCATTATTTGCAGTTGTTTCCTGCTTACGTATGCGTTCTTGGCCGTTTTCCGCGTTTGCACCTGCCGGCCACCGTATGAATCTCACTGAACCCAATCGAGATTTTGAGGCAAGATATTGCAAACATTTGAACGTCAGAGTACTAATCCACTAAAGCACATGACCCTACAAAACCGAAATACATTTAAACCATATTTACGTTATTATTTAAACACCAAGAGTCCCGTCACTAAGCCTTGAAGCGGCTACTGAGAGGATCAAAGCTAAATGTGAGTGGAAACGGCTTTACCTGCACTCCTTTTATCATGACAACAACAACAAAACACTGCATAGTAAATGTACTCCATCTCTGCCAAGGTGAAACCAAAGTCACTCTGCTTGGCAATCCTTTAAAATCTCACTTGCCTTTAGAAATTAAAACGAATGCGATAGCTGTAATGTCTCCACAGCGGTTTATCAAGGACACGTGCCCTTTATCCATTTAATTCCCCACTTCCATTTACACTCAGTGTGTCTTTGCGTGAGTGTATTTGTGTTTTCCTGTTGAATACTAGCATGACATTGGCCTGAGAGTGAATTATAGTGATGTGCATCCATTTAGGCAGAACTGAAAACTCCATTAACACCCGAATAACTTAATTTACACCACCGTGTGTCGGGGGATCCAGATGTGTTTTAGGACAAGTGAAAAAGGTTTTTCTATGAGGCTGAATGTTGGTTTATTCTCACATGTTTCTACATTTCTGTCACTTTCACACTCTCTTCTAACCCGATCAGTGAGAAGGTCATCTGTGTTTCATGTTCTCCTGTCCACCTGTAATCTGGATTTAATCATCGGCATTCGTCTTTGCTGCCTGTTTTACATCCAATTAACTCATCATGAACCTTCATTAGAGAACTGGGCCGGATCTACCATATGGGCAACCTGGCACAGTGCCATGTGTAAGATAAGATAAGATAAGATAAGATAAGAAGTACTTTATTGATCCCAATTTAGGAAATGTTTGCGTTGCATGGCATGGCATTGTACATTGGAGAAATTAAAAGACTAGAAATAAACAATGCAAATTGTAAACGTCTTAAATAGCATTAAAAAAGTATAAAATATACATGTTGAAATACAAATTTAAAGTAACAAAATATAAGCAGCATATATACAGTAATTGTGCAAGGAAGGGATTATTAAATATTAGATTGAATATAAATGTACAGTGTGATTTTAAGTCCAGTTATCAAGTTTTAATTCAAAACAGGAGGTCTTGCATCATCTTGCCTTTTCAGATATAAAACCACTGACTTTGAAACGGGTGAACTGGAAGTAGTAAAATGCTATGAGTTATTTCCAGGTATAAGGACTGGTTTCTGCAGATCTCTACCTCAAACTGGGATTCAGTGGTTTTGCTGTTATAAAATGAAAGAAATTCCCACTTTGGGATTAATGAAGTATATATCTATCCATCTATCTATCTTATAACCGATCCAGAGTCTTAGAGTGTTTCCTGTTTGTACGTCTCTTTGATCGATGCTATGGTGAAGAGGACGATTTCATATCTTCTGTTTTCACCCTTCATCACTGCTTTGTGTCTGAAGTCTAAACTCCATCTTTGGTGCTCCTCCACCTCCCTCAGTGACGGAGGATCGACCCTCCTCTTGTCTTTGTGTCTCCTTCACCTCCCTGACCTTCCTCTCACCTCCTCCTCTTCTCTTTTATTCCCACATAAATCTTCACTTAGTGGAATCACAGTTATTTCCCACTCAGCACACAGGAAGTGGAATCACATCCCGGTGGTTGTTTCTTCACCGCGGTACTTTTGTTTGATTGCTTTTTTACTAAATCACATTATTCTGTGATCCAGATAGCTTTAGTTTGAGCTCTGCAGAGAGGACAGTATCTATTAACACAGTTGAACAACTCATGATAGTGTTGTCGCCACAGTTCAGCAATGCTGCCTGACCCACACACTCCTTCAATGGAAGACGCTAAGGGAGTCTTACAGCTGTTTAGGACTTTGACCTCTTCCCAGAAATCATAGCAACTGTTGTTGCGCAGCTTTCTGGCAAGTGAGTCAGCCCTCATTGTGTCCTCGTTGTTTTGAATGAAGCGGACAGCATACTTATATTTGGCATTAGTGGCCTGTTTATTTCAAACAAAGACCCTGTCTCGGCCTTCCTGATTCTGCCCATCATTGAAAAGCATCTCTAGCAGCAGTGTGTAGCTCAGTCACATGTTCATTCCATCAGGTTTTATACTATGCTCCTTTTTCTTACTGTTGTAAAAAGCCTTACTTGAGGCATTTAACACATCAATAATAAGATCACATGTAAAACATAGATCTCTACCATGTTGCTCATTGTTACAGTTGGTGTCATTACATGGTTACATGGTGAATTACAACCGAGTCTAATGATGAGTCAGTGAGTGAGGTATGGTGATTCATATCCTTCTCACTTACCTTTGACCAATCCAGCCTCCCTGTGTATGTTTTATTGTCATCCACAGATAGCAGATCTTTTCAACATTTAGGGTCAATAGAAAAGGAATATGATCTGTACTCATAACAGATGGCCAACTCATAACAGATGTCAATGTTGTCCAGAGAAGCGTGTGCATCAGCTGTGCACATACAGGGATCTAGCCATGACACTGTATGCCATGCTTCACTAATATATATAAAGCTTTTCTCAGGTAGTAGAGATTTACTTGACAATATAAGATTATTATCATTACAACAATGCAGTAAACATTTGCCAAACAGAGATTTATCATCCGAAATGTCAGCATTCAAGTCATCCACTGCATACACACAGGTTGTGGCCTTATCCTTAATGAATGCATTAACAAATGCAACGATTCATCTTCATGTTCGTATGATTCATAAGGTGTGTAAATATTTACGATAATAAATGACCTATTTTCAACTTGATCTCTATACCAATGGCCCAGTGGACGTCCAATCTTACCACTGAAACCAAAGGATCATATTTACTGTTCCAGAGAATCGCCACACCACCCGGTATCCTACCATGGAACAGTTTATCAACAACCAGCCGCCTCGCTTTATCCCCAGCACTGTGCCCCACACGTAGGCCACGCGTGTTATATGACACCACCCGCATCCTACTATTTATGTACTACAGACATTTACATCAGCAGATGAATGATTCCCGTGATGTACAGGAGCGACCACATTGTTTGTAGCAGTGCTATCACCCGCAAGCGACCCAGCACTACAAATGAATATAAAATCATACAGTCCTGGCCTCCCCAAATCATATCACCGTTGTTAACAGCAGTCCTGTTATATACATAATAACGTGTTATTATATATACATAATAACAAGGACTGCTGTTCATCTACACAACAGTGGAACATGTTGATTTTGGGGAGGCCAGGACTGCATGATAAGTTATATTTATTTGTAGTGCTTTATCTGCTGATTAAGAACACAACTTGTTCGCCACTGGTCCATTCATCTGTCAATAGAGCCATTTTGAACTTGGATGGCTCTGGCAGAATGTTGTCCAACAGGAACTGAAGACATGAAGACGATCGGTGTTTTTCATTGACCTGGCATCACATGAATGTTTTGGTGCCAGAAGTCAATCAGTGCGCTCTTAATTCAAACACACTTGTTAGTTTGACTGAATGCATTCTTGCAACAAAGAATTGAAAAAGAAAAGGTGGAGTCCTTTCTGGCCAACTAACATCATTCATGTAAGTGACATCTGATCTGGAGTCACCTCTTAACAACACTCAGTAAATATATCAGCTGTTGTTGTTGTTGTCCTGAGTTTGAATCTTTAGGGTTTATTGTTTGTGTAGAAGAATCAGAATCAGGTTTATCACCAGGTAGGTTGACACGTACGAGGAATTAGACTTGGTGTCGGTGGAGAACTATTTTAAGGAAACTATAATAACATTAAAAATAATAAAAGATATAGTAAAATATAGCAGTATTTACATTGAAATAGACTGGAATAAAATGTAAAATATGTGCAGTAAAAAACAGATATTGTCAACATTGTGTGCATTAATGTAATGCATAGAGTCTGCTTTGTGCCTGAGGTAAAGGCAAGTTTAAGTAAATATATCAGCTGTTCTTGTTGTTGTTGTCCTGAGTTTGAATCTTTAGGCAAGGACTCTTTATTCATACAGCACCTTTCAACACAAGGCACTTCAAAGTGCTTTACAAACAGGAAAGACCTTCAGAAAAGGGCCTTTCAAAACAGTCCTTCAAAAGCACAGATAATAAAACAAACATTCAAAGAACAAACACATGAATAAAAGGTGCAGCGCAGTGGATATGAATAGTTCAATTAAAAGCAGCCGCATTAGGGTTTCTGTTTGTTCAAGTAAATATGTCAGCTGCTGTGTTGTTGTTGTTGTTGTTGTTGTTGTTGTTGTCCTGAGTTTGAATCTCTATGGTTTATTGCACATATTGTGCGTCACTTTGGATAAAGGGGTCTGCTAAATGCAGGGTTCGAGTCACACACACACACACACACACACACACACACACGCACGCACACACACACACACACACACAACACACAACACACACACGCACACACACACACAACCACACACACACACACACACACACAACCACACGCACACACACACAACCACACACACACACACACAACCACACACACACACATACACGCACACACACGCAAACACACACGCACACACGCAAACACACACTCACGCAAACACTCACACACAAACACACGCACGCACACACACGCAAACACACACGCACACACGTAAACCACACGCACACGCACGCAAACACACACACGCAAACAACACACACACACACGCACGCACGCAAACACACACACAAACACAAACACACGCAAACACACACACACACACACACAAACACACACACACACAAACACACACACACACAAACACACACACACACACACAAACACACACACACGCAAACACACACACATGCAAACACACACACACACACCACAAAACAAACACAAACACACGCACACACACACACACACACACACACACACACACACAGCAGCAGCCCATTCTCTCCTCCCATTGGCTCCCACATAACTGGAACCTGGCTAAATGTAATGTAAAGTATGTCTGTGAATGCTCTCCTTATTCTCTCTCCTTCTCTCCTCTCCTGTGTTCCCTGTGGCGCCCCCCAGTGGGCAGTGTGTGTTTCTACGGCCTGTGTTTGTACTACTGCTCCACGGAGCACACGAGACGCGTTCACACCGGAGTACTTTTCCCCGTACTTTTCCCGTTTAGTAACCCTTATGTTGCGTTCACACCAAAAAGAGTACTTAGTGCCGGGAACTTTTACCCCATTTTTAGTGCCTGCTAGAGAGGTTGTACCAAAAAAGTACCAAAAAAGTACAAATTTTGATTGGCTGGGCGAATTGCAAACCACGCCCGTAAAACTCTGAAAAGTTTTGTGAAGCCGCCATTGTATTTGTGGCATTAGCATTATTAGCATTAGCATTAGCCCTGCGCACCAACGGAGAAGAATAACCTATGGCAACACACAAAAAAAACATGGGAGCGGTGGAGATGAGGAGGTGTCGGCGTTCTGGCGATTTACTCGGAAGGCCTCTACTCAGGACAGGTCTCCCTTGAAAAAGAGATCGATGATCTCAATGGGACCACCTGGTAAATAAAGGTTTAAAAAAAAAAAGAATTAACCATGTAATCGCGGTAGATTTTGTCAGTCTCAATACGGTATCGAGTCATTTATTTATCGCGATATTCGATAAATCGTTACATCCCTAATATGTACTGTTTCTGGTTTTGAAAGTTTCTGAACATACAGCCATCAAGTGGTGTCCTTTTTCTCAACCATGGCTGAAAAAAACGTATTTTAACTGATCAAATATGCAGCCTTGATCAACAAACCCAGTCTCACGGCATTTCTTGTTATAGTCACGACATTTAATCTATTGATTCGTGTTCACCAACACGATTCTCCCCTTTTTTTCGTGTCACACAGAACGATTTTAAATGCAATGTATTTCTATTGGTAGTGTGTTTCGTGCCTGCAACACGTCTTTTTGTCCGGTCGGGTCTTGGAAGACCGGAAGCTGAGTGGTTCATAAAAACATGTTCTTACTCAATACCAAGCCACGATTATTAATATTGTTTTAAATCGTATAATGTCGGACTTTTTTGACGTCCGTTCAGCTCAGAGCCTCAGACTACTGAAATCTTTATTTTGAAATCTTTTTTTCCTTCTAATTTGTTATTATTTTCTAAATAACACACTTTATACTCAACAATAACACACAATTATCCTTGTTTTATTTATTTGTTTAATTCTATAATCTCTGGCTTTTTGGCGTCCGTCAGGAACTGAATTTCAAAATCAAATAACCGGAAACAGACGTAGGCCTATAAGGGACATTTCGAGCATCATTGCGATACACACCCACTGAGCTATGGTTGAAGCTCGTGATTGGATTGTTTAGCAGCAATGCACGTTGGGATATGGTGTTTATGCGATATGAAATCAGAAAAATATTTGTTTTTAAAAGAAAATAATACTTTATTGCGAGTGTTCTTGCTTTTCTCTTTGGAAGTCATCACATAACGGCATTGTAATACACGGTTCGGCTGCATTTCATATTACACATCTGCCGTAGTTCTTTATTTATAGAGCCCTGATCAGAAGACTTCTGGACAAACTGGAAGATCTGCCACGGAAACTGAAAACGTGACGTGGATCATAAATATATCAGCAATTAAACAACATCTCAATTTCTCTTCACACAATACGTCTCCTTGCAGTATCAATAGTAATTCGGCTGACTTTTATATTTGATCCAATCGGTAGATAGGCTATTTACACCATAACGGTGCACAGCTGATAGAAAAGGACTTGTAGTTTTTGAAGATATTACTGATTTTCTTTGAATATAACATTACATTGCATTTAGCTGATGCTTTTATCCAAAGCGACTTACAATAAGTGCATTCGACCAAGAAGATACAAACTTGAGAAAACAGAATCATATAAGTACATCAGGTTTCATAGAGCCAAAGCATTTCAAGTGCTACTCAACTGGCTTTAGATAAGCCAGTCCTTTGTTAGTATATAAGTGCTTTGTTAGTAATTCTATCGCTCGAAGTGGAGTCGAAAGAGATGAGTTTTCAGTCTGCGCCGGAAGATGTGTAAGCTTTCTGCTGTCCTGATGTCAATGGGGAGCTCATTCCACCATTTTGGAGCCAGGATAGCAAACCCACGTGTTTTGCTGATGGGAACTTGGGTCCCCCTCGCAGTGCTGGTGCAGCGAGCCGTTTGGCGATGCAGAGCGGAGTGCACGTGCTGGGGTGTACAGTTTAACCATGTCCTGGATGTAGGAAGGGCCAGATCCATTCACAGCATGGTACGCTAGTACCAGTGTCTTGAAGTGGATTCTAGCAGTTACTGGAAGCCAGTGAAGGAGCGGAGGAGCGGCGTGGTGTGGGAACATTTTGGAAGGTTGAAGACCAGACGAGCCGCTGCATTCTGGATGAGCTGCAGAGGTCGGATGGCACATGCAGGTAGACCAGCCAGGAGGGAGTTGCAGTAGTCTAGGCGTGAGATGACGAGAGCCTGGGCCAGAACCTGCGTAGCTTTCTGGGTCAGGAGGGGACGTATCCTCCTGATGTTGTAAGAGTGTATCTGCAGCAGCGGGTTGTAGCAGCGATGTTTGCAGTGAAGGACAGTTGTTATCTAGGGTCACACCCAGATTCCTTGCAGTCTGAGTCGGGGAAACAACAGAGGGGCCGATGTTGATTGTTAGGTCAAGATTGGGACAATCTTTTCCCGGAAGGAAAAGCAGTTCAGTCTTGTCAAGGTTGAGCTTGAGGTGGTGAGCAGACATCCACTGAGAGATGTGCTAGACAAGCAGAGATGCGTGCGACGACCTGGGTCTCTGAGCGGGGAAAGGACAGAATTAATTGGGTGTCGTCAGCGTAGCAGTGGTATGAAAAACCATGCGGGCTAATGACAGATCCGAGCGAGTTTGTGTACAAGAGAAGAGGAGGGGACCAAGAACAGAGCCCTGAGGGACCCCTGTAGTTAATTGACAAGGGTCGGACTCGGACCCTCTCCAAGTTACCCTGTAGGTGCGGTCTTTGAGGTATGAGGTGAGGAGGGAAAGTGCAGAGCCTGAAACTCCAAGTTCTTGGAGAGTGCGAAGGAGGATCTGATGTTCACCGTGTCGAATGCAGCAGACAGGTCCAAAAGGATGATGACAGAGGAGAGGGAGGCTGCTTTAGCCGTGTGCAGTTCCTCAGAGACAGCGAGGAGGGCAGTTTCTGTGAGTGACCTGCCTTGAAACCAGACTGGTGCGGATCCAGAAGGTTGTTCTGATGGAGATAACAGGAGAGTTGTTTAAAGACAGCGCGTTCAAGTGTTTTAGACAGGAACGGGAGGAGAGAGACAGGCCTGTAGTTTATAACATCAGACGGGTTGAGAGTGGGTTTCTTTAGGAGAGGGTTTACTCTTGCCTCCTTGAGACTGTTTGGAAAGTGACCAGAAGTTAGAGAAGTGTTGATGAAATGGGTGAGAAACGGTAGAATATCAGGAGCGATAGTCTGAAGGAGGTTTGAGGGGATAGGGTCCAGAGGACAGTGGTAGGACGGGCAGAGGTAATGAGGGTAAGAACCTCACTTGGAGAGAGAGGGGAAAAGGAGGTTAGTGTGTGGGTGAACGGGGGTCTGGTGACCCAGCGGTGAGTAAAGGTGAGTCAGAAAAAGAAGAGCGAATATCATCAACCTTTTTTTCAAAGTAGTTAACAAAGTCGCTTGACAGAAGGGAGGAGGGGGAAGGGGCTTTGGGGGTTGGGGGGAGGGGTGGAGAAGATGGAAAATAGTTTTTTGGGATTGGAATAGGAAGAATGGATCTTATCTTGAAAGAAAGTGCTTTTTGCCTGAGAGATCGAAGCAGAGAAAGAGGAGAGGAGAGCCTGATAGGTTATAAGAATGTAAATACTGAGTTGCGAGAATAGTCAGGGGTTTTGGGTGATGGGAGACACATCTATTGATTCAGAATTTCAATAGCTTACCATTAAATGAGGGATATACCTTTCTGTCTGTGATGTTTTACAAATCAGATATTAATGTGTAGAAGTAAAACATGAGAAATATTATAGCAATATCCTGTAAAATTATGTTAAAACATGAATAAAACTACACATCTCAGATGTTATACATACATAAGTGTCCTACACTAATAATACAAAGTTATTATGGTATGCTGTGTGTACCTTGTGTGCACCGCCTAGTGGTTAAAGCACGTTATTGAATAATTTTTGGAGTTATATTTGATGAAAAAAATATTAAGAGTACATTCTTTCATAGGGGGAAAGTAGAAGGTCAATGATAGAAATATAGAATATAAAAAATCAAGAAGATACTGTAAGTGATCTCTACAATAAAACAGTTTAGTGCCGGATGTACAAAGATATTAATATGAGGATGTGCAAAACAGACAAACTAATTAACCTTTATTCAAACATTAAAGAATACTTTAGGTTAAGGTCTTCTTCTAAATAAGAAAAAAGCTTTGGGATATCTACACATAAATATTAAGCCTGACAAAGTACTTAACGTCTAATATATGCTTTCCTGCAATGTTAAATATGTTGAAGCACTTATTTTAACTGATATTATACATATTAATTATACTCTTATGTATGTAGATAGTATAAGAAATGTGCAGAATATGACAGTTTAATGGTGGAGGTACACACAATTGATAGATGTCTTGTAATGCACTGTTGAGGAACCTGCGACCCACATTTTTCATCATTGCATAACTTCAACATAGTTGTGTATATGATATGTCAATAAACCTTAGAACGTCTTGAAATCTTGAAAGGATGTGCAAAATAGCCATTATATACAGTCTGTAATGAACTATTAGTAGAGAATAACGAGTAATGAATATACTTTATAGAGATCTGCAGATAAAGGTTTAGTCTTCTCAAGCACCAACTATCAAATATCTCTCCTGGTTGTTGGCACTTGACAATCACCTTCCCTGAATTTGACTCAGGTGTAACTAAAGCCTGATTTAAGGGTTGTATATTTCACATCATTAATCAGAATCTGAAAAGTAACTAAAATAAATGTAGTGGAGTAAAAATACCAGCTTAACCTCTGAATTGAAGTGGAGTAGAATTACAAAGTAACAATGAGCTGTCATGGGGTATATATTAATGCTGCCCATTATGGACACAAGCCATTTTCACCCATTTATTAATTACATGTTTTACATGTGATAACACCAAAGTGTTTCTTATCCCTAAACCTCCAGGGTGTACACAGTTTAATACTGGCAACTTCTAATTGTGGGAAAAACGAAAACGTCTTTTAAAACTACAATTCCCAGTAGAGACCGCTATAGAACATGTTGCGAAACACAATAGCCAGCATGTGTAGTTCTGCTTTATTTGTCACCCTAATCACACCAAACATCATTAGCCTTTTCTTTGTAAATGTTTCAATCAAATCCACAGTCAAGTCCCCATTTGCTTTTATCTTATAGGAAAAAAAGCCATGGCTTAAAGGTTTTTCCTTTGAGTACTCTTGCATTGTAATATAAATTCTAATCAATAGTGGCATCTGAGGTTTTGAGCCTGCTCATCTTTCCTCCCATCAAAAGAATCTGTGGCTTGTCCTCAACTGACGTGTAGGAGGTAAAGGAATGAGAAGAATTTAGTGAGAGCCGTAAATCAGTTCTCTTTTGTTCTTGCCTCTATTATCTCATCTGATTTCCACCATGAATTAATCATGTTTTCTCACAGGAGATGTCGTCTTGTGTGGCACCAGCAACAGTTGCCAAGATGCATGTAAGCACAACACATCAACACATCAAACGATGTTATGTAACACAAATGAACTTAAATGACATAAGTCTGCCACAGTTAGACCTTTTAACTCAGTTCCAGTAGCAGTCATCACGTACGTTACGTTATCTACACATGCTGAGACAACGAAAGACAGTTTCCTCTATGAGTGAGTGGTGTGTGTGTGTGTGTGTGTGTGTGTGTGTGTGTGTGTGTGTGTGTGTGTGTGTGTGTGTGTGTGTGTGTGGGTGTGTGAGAGAGAGTGGTGAGTGTGTGTGCGTGTGTGTGTGTGTGTGTGTGTGTGTGTGTGTGTGTGTGTGTGTGTGTGAGAGAGAGAGTGGTTGAGTGTGTGTGTGTGTGTGTGTGTGTGGTGTGTGTGTGTGTGTGTGTGTGTGGTGTGTGTGTGTGTGTGTGTGTGTGTGTGTGAGAGAGAGAGAGTGGTTGAGTGTGTGTGTGTGTGTGTGTGTGTGTGTGTGTGTGTGTGTGAGAGAGAGAGAGTGGTTGAGTGTGTGTGTGTGTGTGTGTGTGTGTGTGAGTGTGTGTGTGTGTGTGTGTGGTGTGTGTGTGTGTGTGTGTGTGTGTGTGTGTGTGTGGTGTGTGTGTGAGAGAGAGAGAGAGAGTGTTGAGTGTGTGTGTGTGTGTGTGTGTGTGGTGTGTGTGTGTGTGTGTGTATGTGTGTGTGTGTGTGTGTGTGAGAGAGAGTGGTTGAGTGTGTGTGTTGTGTGTGTGTGGTGTGTGTGTGTGTGTGGGTGTGTGTGTGTGTGTGTGTGAGTGGGTGTGTGTGTGTGTGTGTGTGTGTGAGAAAGAGAGTGGTTGAGTGTGTGTGTGAGTGTGTGTGTGTGTGAGTGTGTGTGTGTGTGTGTTGTGTGAGTGTGTGTGTGGTGTGTGTGTGTGTGTGTGTGTGTGTGTGTGTGTGTGTGGTGTGTGTGTGTGTGTGGGTGTGTGTGTGTGTGTGTGGTGGTGGTCCATATCACATACAAAATGACAAAATACACAACAATAAAATTAGATTAAAAAGCTAAACAAAAAAACCAAATGAAAAACATCAAATCAGTCCAATGACAGCGAGCCACACATGCTCCCTGTCTGTGGAGGCTGTGGCACCAATGTCTCCAAGTCATGGAAGAGAACGAGTAGAACTCTTCACAGGGTTCATTCAAATCCAGATAACATGATTGTCTGACTCTTCTAGGCGACTCATGAATTTGTACATTACATTTCTTAAAAGGGCTTGACAGGTAGGTACCCCCAAGTTACCAAACAGCTGGCTGGCACTGTGCCATCTCGGTACCTCACCAGCAACCGTAAAGCATCATTGTATGCAACTTTTAGTTTTGCATGCTGCGAGCCTTGTAGTTACTCCACAGGTGAGCCGTGTACAATGGTGTACAGAAAGCTTTACAAAGTGATACCTTGACATCTACAGAGCACTTTTCCGCATGAATATGTTTGCCTGGGCATACAGTTTGCAGCGCTGTCTATGGATGTCTTTGTCCTCTGTGAGATCATCAGAGATATAATGACCAAGGTACTTCATCTCACTGCACACAAGAAGAATGTTGCTACTGAGAATACAATGAGGACATACAGCCTTTTTATCCTCTTTACTTCAATCATGATGCTACTCTTCTTGGCGTTATACTTCATATTAAAATCATGCCATACTGGGAACAAATCCTCAGAAGCTGTTGTAAGCCTGCACTGTACGGGGAAAAGATGATTAAATCATCTGCGTACATAAGGTGGATGACAACAGTATCACCGAGGACACAGCCAGTTTTACACAAGTTCAGTTTCCTAGACAGATCATCCATGTACAGATGAAACAACAAAGGAGATCAAATCCCACCTTGCTTGACCCCATTACCAACATAACAATGTTCAGACGCAGTATTGCCCCACTTCACCTGCATAGTCTGATGTGCATACCAAAAGGCTAAGATCCTTATGATTACTTGGGTACCCCTCTTTGGCACATTTTGTCCAATCATTTGAAATGATCCAGTCTATCAAATGCCCTGGAAGCATCAATAAAACACAGAAACATGTGGAATTATGGCTTCTATATTTTGCTATAATGTCTTTTAAAGCAAAAATACACATATCTGTGCCGTTTTTCTCTTCAAACCAAACTGGTTGTCAGCTGTGGTAATATACCTTTCCAGCCTATCCAACAGGATGTTCTCCAGCACTTTGGAGAGAATGCTAGCTAAAGCAATAGGTCTGTAATTATCAATGCCATTACTTCTCCCAGCTTTATCCTTGATGACTGGCACAAGTAGCACAGATAACATGGAAACTGGTGAGACACCATGATTAAGGAAACCAGTAAGACACAGAGCAAGAAGAGGAGCAAGCTTAAGACTGGCTTATTTGAAGTGTTCAGCTGAGATGAGATCCGGCCCACAAGCTTTGTTCTTTTCTACATTCATTATAGTGTTGAAGACTTCCTCTGATCTAACTGTCACGTTTTCAGTGGAGTCAACCTTTCAACCACAAATGCATCTCTCTTAACCTGTTGAGCCCTGAGCCTGTTTTTCAGGTCTCAGGCTAGAAAATGACATTCCCAGAACAAATGAGAATAACTTCACTTCTAAAAGGGGTAAATTAATCATCTTTTTTCTCAAAGCAATGATAAACCTGTGAGTTGGATGTAGAAGAGTCAGAATCAATATAGATGTTTTTTATTTTAAAGTAAATTCAGATTGAACAGTAAAAACAATTTAAATTATAGTGTCTGTCCAAAAAACCTTATTACTTATAGTGAAACCACCCTTGAATGATGGGATAGTAGACTAAAAGCTTTAGGAATCCAAACTATAACATATAATAAGTACCCTGTATCAAGATTGATGCAAAACAAGTGACATTTGACCTTTTTAGAGAGGTTTAGAAAAAGAAAACCACCTCTGGGGTCATCTGGGTGGATTGGGTGGATTTGCCGTTTCTCTGGAACCCATCGGTCGATTTTGAACCGTTAGAGCCAATAGAATCGAGGGGAAGTTCCTAAATCCACCTACACGTTACCATTGAGGAGTGAGAGTGATGCGCACGCAGTTTGCCCAAAACTATGAAAGCTATGTTACACTCTGAAACTGAAAACTAGGCTTATTGATCATAAATATGATGATGGATTATCAGTAATCACTTCAAAGTGACACAGAGACATTGGAAGTAACCTTCAGCAGCGTTATCTGCCCTTGAACACAACTTTTGATCAGAAAACAGCAACGGTACAGTAAGACATATTTGCCGTTTTGGCTCCGTAAAGGGAAGTTGTGTGTTGTCTTTGCTGGCTTTCGCTGCCGCAAGTTTTGGTTGCACAGTGATGATACTTATACCATTGGAATCTGTGGAATCTCCGCTTTCATATGATATCTAGTTCGTGCAGATCCGATGATATAACTTATTTCTACCGTGAGTTATGTGCTAAATGCGTTAGCACTATTTCGCTTAGTGCTAATTCAGAGGCTCGGCGTTAGACTTGTGTTTTGTTTCGGTTAGAATGGTTCATATCGTCAGGTAGCTGAGTTTCTTCCCGTTACGTGGGTATGACACATTCATAGGTTGTTACACGTTAAGAAGCCCTCAGACGCTGTTTCTTGCAAGCCCCCGGGGGCTCCCTGGCTTAACAGGTTAATTGATGCTGTAGTTGTGTTAATTGATGCTGTAGTTGTGTTAATTGATGCTGTAGTTGTGTTAATTGATGCTGTAGTTGTGTTAATTGATGCTGTAGTTGTGTTAATTGATGCTGTAGTTGTGTTAATTGATGCTGTAGTTGTGTTAAGTGATGCTGTAGTTGTGTTAATTGATGCTGTAGTTGTGTTAATTGATGCTGTAGTTTGTTAATTGATGCTGTAGTTGTGTTAATTGATGCTGTAGTTGTGTTAATTGATGCTGTAGTTGTGTTAATTGATGCTGTAGTTGTGTTAATTGATGCTGTAGTTGTGTTAATTGATGCTGTAGTTGTGTTATTGATGCTGTAGTTGTGTTAATTGATGCTGTAGTTGTGTTAATTGATGCTGTGTGTGTTAATTGATGCTGTAGTTGTGTTAATTGATGCTGTAGTTGTGTTAATTGATGCTGTAGTTGTGTTAATTGATGCTGTAGTTGTGTTAATTGATGCTGTAGTTGTGTTAATTGATGCTGTAGTTGTGTTAATTGATGCTGTAGTTGTGTTAATTGATGCGTAGTTGTGTTAATTGATGCTGTAGTTGTGTTAATTGATGCTGTAGTTGTGTTAATTGATGCTGTAGTTGTGTTAATTGATGCTGTAGTTGTGTTAATTGATGCTGTAGTTGTGTTAATTGATGCTGTAGTTGTGTTAATTGATGCTGTAGTGTGTTAATTGATGCTGTAGTTGTGTTAATTGATGCTGTAGTTGTGTTAATTGATGCTGTAGTTGTGTTAATTGATGCAGTAGTTGTGTTAATTGATGCTGTAGTTGTGTTAATTGATGCTGTAGTTGTGTTAATTGATGCTGTAGTTGTGTTAATTGATGCTGTAGTTGTGTTAATTGATGCTGTAGTTGTGTTAATTGATGCTGTAGTTGTGTTAATTGATGGTAGTTGTGTTAATTGATGCTGTAGTGTGTTAATTGATGCAGTAGTTGTGTTAATTGATGCTGTAGTTGTGTTAATTGATGCTGTAGTTGTGTTACGTGATGCTGTAGTTGTGTTAATTGATGCTGTAGTTGTGTTAATTGATGCTGTAGTTGTTAATGATGCTGTAGTTGTGTTAATTGATGCAGTAGTTGTGTTAATTGATGCTGTAGTTGTGTTAATTGATGCTGTAGTTGTGTTAATTGATGCAGTAGTTGTGTTAATTGATGCTGTAGTTGTGTTAATTGATGCTGTAGTTGTGTTAATTGATGCTGTAGTTGTGTTACGTGATGCTGTAGTTGTGTTAATTGATGCAGTAGTTGTGTTAATTGATGCTGTAGTTGTGTTTACGTGATGCTGTAGTTGTGTTAATTGATGCAGTAGTTGTGTTAATTGATGCTGTAGTTGTGTTAATTGATGCTGTAGTTGTGTTAATTGATGCTGTAGTTGTGTTAATTGATGCAGTAGTTGTGTTAATTGATGCAGTAGTTGTGTTAATTGATGCTGTAGTTGTGTTACGTGATGCTGTAGTTGTGTTAATTGATGCAGTAGTTGTGTTAATTGATGCTGTAGTTGTGTTAATTGATGCTGTAGTTGTGTTAATGATGCTGTAGTTGTGTTAATTGATGCTGTAGTTGTGTTAATTGATGCAGTAGTTGTGTTAATTGATGCTGTAGTTGTGTTAATTGATGCAGTAGTTGTGTTAATTGATGCTGTAGTTGTGTTAATTGATGCTGTAGTTGTGTTAATTGATGCAGTAGTTGTGTTAATTGATGCTGTAGTTGTGTTAATTGATGCTGTAGTTGTGTTACGTGATGCTGTAGTTGTGTTAATTGATGCAGTAGTTGTGTTAATTGATGCTGTAGTTGTGTTAATTGATGCAGTAGTTGTGTTAATTGATGCAGTAGTTGTGTTAATTGATGCTGTAGTTGTGTTAATTGATGCTGTAGTTGTGTTAATTGATGCAGTAGTTGTGTTAATTGATGCAGTAGTTGTGTTAATTGATGCTGTAGTTGTGTTAATTGATGCAGTAGTTGTGTTAATTGATGCTGTAGTTGTGTTAATTGATGCTGTAGTTGTGTTAATTGATGCAGTAGTTGTGTTAATTGATGCTGTAGTTGTGTTAATTGATGCAGTAGTTGTGTTAATTGATGCTGTAGTTGTGTTAATTGATGCAGTAGTTGTGTTAATTGATGCTGTAGTTGTGTTAATTGATGCTGTAGTTGTGTTAATTGATGCAGTAGTTGTGTTAATTGATGCTGTAGTTGTGTTAATTGATGCAGTAGTTGTGTTAATTGATGCTGTAGTTGTGTTAATTGATGCAGTAGTTGTGTTAATTGATGCTGTAGTTGTGTTAATTGATGCTGTAGTTGTGTTACGTGATGCTGTAGTTGTGTTAATTGATGCAGTAGTTGTGTTAATTGATGCTGTAGTTGTGTTAATTGATGCAGTAGTTGTGTTAATTGATGCTGTAGTTGTGTTAATTGATGCTGTAGTTGTGTTAATTGATGCAGTAGTTGTGTTAATTGATGCTGTAGTTGTGTTAATTGATGCAGTAGTTGTGTTAATTGATGCTGTAGTTGTGTTAATTGATGCAGTAGTTGTGTTAATTGATGCTGTAGTTGTGTTAATTGATGCTGTAGTTGTGTTACGTGATGCTGTAGTTGTGTTAATTGATGCAGTAGTTGTGTTAATTGATGCTGTAGTTGTGTTAATTGATGCAGTAGTTGGTTAATTGATGCTGTAGTTGTGTTAATTGATGCTGTAGTTGTGTT
Organism: Dissostichus mawsoni; assembly: GCA_011823955.1. Lineage (NCBI taxonomy): Eukaryota > Metazoa > Chordata > Actinopteri > Perciformes > Nototheniidae > Dissostichus > Dissostichus mawsoni. The sequence continues at coordinate 35,459,414 of JAAKFY010000009.1, forward strand.
AATTGATGCAGTAGTTGTGTTAATTGATGCTGTAGTTGTGTTAATTGATGCAGTAGTTGTGTTAATTGATGCTGTAGTTGTGTTAATTGATGCTGTAGTTGTGTTAATTGATGCAGTAGTTGTGTTAATTGATGCTGTAGTTGTGTTAATTGATGCAGTAGTTGTGTTAATTGATGCTGTAGTTGTGTTAATTGATGCAGTAGTTGTGTTAATTGATGCTGTAGTTGTGTTAATTGATGCTGTAGTTGTGTTACGTGATGCTGTAGTTGTGTTAATTGATGCAGTAGTTGTGTTAATTGATGCTGTAGTTGTGTTAATTGATGCAGTAGTTGTGTTAATTGATGCTGTAGTTGTGTTAATTGATGCTGTAGTTGTGTTAATTGATGCAGTAGTTGTGTTAATTGATGCTGTAGTGTGTTAATTGATGCTGTAGTTGTGTTAATTGATGCAGTAGTTGTGTTAATTGATGCTGTAGTTGTGTTAATTGATGCAGTAGTTGTGTTAATTGATGCTGTAGTTGTGTTAATTGATGCTGTAGTTGTGTTAATTGATGCAGTAGTTGTGTTAATTGATGCTGTAGTTGTGTTAATTGATGCTGTAGTTGTGTTAATTGATGCTGTAGTTGTGTTAATTGATGCTGTAGTTGTGTTAATTGATGCAGTAGTTGTGTTAATTGATGCTGTAGTTGTGTTAATTGATGCTGTAGTTGTGTTACGTGATGCTGTAGTTGTGTTAATTGATGCTGTAGTTGTGTTAATTGATGCTGTAGTTGTGTTAATTGATGCTGTAGTTGTGTTAATTGATGCAGTAGTTGTGTTAATTGATGCTGTAGTTGTGTTAATTGATGCTGTAGTTGTGTTAATTGATGCTGTAGTTGTGTTAATTGATGCAGTAGTTGTGTTAATTGATGCTGTAGTTGTGTTAATTGATGCTGTAGTTGTGTTAATTGATGCAGTAGTTGTGTTAATTGATGCAGTAGTTGTGTTAATTGATGCAGTAGTTGTGTTAATTGATGCTGTAGTTGTGTTAATTGATGCTGTAGTTGTGTTACGTGATGCTGTAGTTGTTTAATTGATGCAGTAGTTGTGTTAATTGATGTAGTTGTGTTAATTGATGCAGTAGTTGTGTTAATTGATGCAGTAGTTGTGTTAATTGATGCTGTAGTTGTGTTAATTGATGCAGTAGTTGTGTTAATTGATGCTGTAGTTGTGTTAATTGATGCTGTAGTTGTGTTAATTGATGCTGTAGTTGTGTTAATTGATGCAGTAGTTGTGTTAATTGATGCTGTAGTTGTGTTAATTGATGCTGTAGTTGTGTTAATTGATGCAGTAGTTGTGTTAATTGATGCTGTAGTTGTGTTAATTGATGCAGTAGTTGTGTTAATTGATGCTGTAGTTGTGTTAATTGATGCTGTAGTTGTGTTAATTGATGCAGTAGTTGTGTTAATTGATGCTGTAGTTGTGTTAATTGATGCAGTAGTTGTGTTAATTGATGCAGTAGTTGTGTTAATTGATGCTGTAGTTGTGTTAATTGATGCTGTAGTTGTGTTAATTGATGCTGTAGTTGTGTTAATTGATGCAGTAGTTGTGTTAATTGATGCTGTAGTTGTGTTACGTGATGCTGTAGTTGTGTTAATTGATGCTGTAGTTGTGTTAATTGATGCTGTAGTTGTGTTAATTGATGCAGTAGTTGTGTTAATTGATGCTGTAGTTGTGTTAATTGATGCTGTAGTTGTGTTAATTGATGCTGTAGTTGTGTTAATTGATGCTGTAGTTGTGTTAATTGATGCTGTAGTTGTGTTAATTGATGCAGTAGTTGTGTTAATTGATGCAGTAGTTGTGTTAATTGATGCTGTTGTTGTGTTAATTGATGCAGTAGTTGTGTTAATTGATGCTGTAGTTGTGTTAATTGATGCAGTAGTTGTGTTAATTGATGCAGTAGTTGTGTTAATTGATGCAGTAGTTGTGTTAATTGATGCAGTAGTTGTGTTAATTGATGCAGTAGTTGTGTTAATTGATGCTGTAGTTGTGTTAATTGATGCAGTAGTTGTGTTAATTGATGCTGTAGTTGTGTTAATTGATGCTGTAGTTGTGTTAATTGATGCAGTAGTTGTGTTAATTGATGCTGTAGTTGTGTTAATTGATGCAGTAGTTGTGTTAATTGATGCTGTAGTTGTGTTAATTGATGCAGTAGTTGTGTTAATTGATGCTGTAGTTGTGTTAATTGATGCTGTAGTTGTGTTAATTGATGCTGTAGTTGTGTTAATTGATGCTGTAGTTGTGTTAATTGATGCTGTAGTTGTGTTAATTGATGCTGTAGTTGTGTTAATTGATGCTGTAGTTGTGTTAATTGATGCAGTAGTTGTGTTAATTGATGCAGTAGTTGTGTTAATTGATGCTGTAGTTGTGTTAATTGATGCTGTAGTTGTGTTAATTGATGCAGTAGTTGTGTTAATTGATGCTGTAGTTGTGTTAATTGATGCAGTAGTTGTGTTAATTGATGCTGTAGTTGTGTTAATTGATGCAGTAGTTGTGTTAATTGATGCTGTAGTTGTGTTAATTGATGCTGTAGTTGTGTTAATTGATGCTGTAGTTGTGTTAATTGATGCTGTAGTTGTGTTAATTGATGCTGTAGTTGTGTTAATTGATGCTGTAGTTGTGTTACGTGATGCAGTAGTTGTGTTACGTGATGCTGTAGTTGTGTTAATTGATGCAGTAGTTGTGTTAATTGATGCTGTAGTTGTGTTACGTGATGCTGTAGTTGTGTTAATTGATGCTGTATGTGTTAATTGATGCTGTAGTTGTTAATTGATGCTGTAGTTTGTTAATTGATGCTGTAGTTGTGTTAATTGATGCAGTAGTTGTGTTAATTGATGCTGTAGTTGTGTTAATTGATGCTGTAGTTGTGTTAATTGATGCTAGTAGTTGTGTTAATTGATGCTGTAGTTGTGTTAATTGATGCTGTAGTTGTGTTAAGTGATGCTGTAGTTGTGTTACGTGATGCTGTAGTTGTGTTAATTGATGCAGTAGTTGTGTTAATTGATGCAGTAGTTGTGTTAATTGATGCTGTAGTTGTGTTAATTGATGCTGTAGTTGTGTTACGTGATGCTGTAGTTGTGTTAATTGATGCTGTAGTTGTGTTAATTGATGCTTGTAGTTGTGTTAATTGATGCAGTAGTTGTGTTAATTGATGCAGTAGTTGTGTTAATTGATGCTGTAGTTGTGTTAATTGATGCTGTAGTTGTGTTACGTGATGCTGTAGTTGTGTTAATTGATGCTGTAGTTGTGTTAATTGATGCTGTAGTTGTGTTAATTGATGCTGTAGTTGTGTTAATTGATGCTGTAGTTGTGTTAATTGATGCTGTAGTTGTGTTAATTGATGCTGTAGTTGTGTTAATTGATGCTGTAGTTGTGTTAATTGATGCT
>JAAKFY010000009.1:35465338-35474164 GCA_011823955.1 Dissostichus mawsoni
ACACACAGACACAGACACAGACACACACACACCACCACACAAACACACACACACACACAGACCACACACACACACACACACACACACACACAGACACAGACACACACACACACACACACACACACACACACACACACACAGCCCATTTATTTTAAATCCATTTTAACTAAAGTCAGACACAGTCTTGAACAACAGTGCATTTGTGTGCAGAGGTGACTCAGCAATATCATATCTTTATTAAACTTACAAAAACAAATGAACTTCATGCACTCTTTTCAAAGCTTGTGCACCAACACGATGCCAAACTGATAAATCCTCACATTGTTGCAAAAGTCTTATTGTCTGTATGGTTTTATGAAATAAAACTTCAGTCAGAGGAGGTCTTGTTCTGAAACTGCCAACAATTCCACATTTCAATGACTCCCGGACCGCCATACTTGTGCTGGATAATGATTACATCTGAATAATAATGTAGAAATATAATGTGACACTGAATCCTGCAGGAGAGCTTCTGCGGCTTTAATCTCTCTCTTTACCTTCTGGTCCCGGCCACAGGGGGGCGCTGTTGCTCTATTTTCTGCAGCTGTCAGAGAACTGTTTCCTGCAGAGGCTCATCTTCATCATCTTCATCAGTCATCATCATCATGAGCAGCTTCCTGCAGATTAGATTCTGAGGAAAGGAAAGAGAATTAGCATTTACCGCTCTCCAATGATTTCTGTTTCCTGGAGTTAGAAATACTGATGGGACAAGAAGAAGAGAAGACATACTTTATTAACCCCACATGGGAAATAATGCACAGCAATGATGGTAACAATATCATTAACACAATGTTTTACCTTTACAAACATGCTAAATATCTCTTGTTAAATGTACATTATCAATCAGATGCACATGATGGTAATAATAGACAAGTAATAATTGCACCTTTGACATGTTTTATATTTTTAGACTTTTACTTTCTATGGTGTTCTGTCCATGCCGAATGAAATTAACTTAGTAGTTCATTGTGCCATATTTACCCAAATAGGGGGCAATAGGTCTTATTGGTTTGTTGGTTGATTGTGTATACTGTGTATAATGTACATGTTTACTGGGACTGCAGGATGGATTTAAAACATAATTCCCTACAAGGACAATAAAATGTATCCTATAATAAAAAAAGAAAAACAAAAGGTGTGTATTGCACATAGCAGTGGGTAAACAGTGTTCCTCTAATACGTACATGTTATTTAATTTTAGTTTCATACCATAGTGGACTTATTTTATTTAATATGCAAATCTACTCTTGTTCTTTTTGCCCTTTTTCTGCACTGTAACGTGTAAATGTCCCTGCTGTGTGAGATAGAAATGGTTTCTGATTAATATTGTTAAATTAATGGAAACAAGCCGTGTTTTATTGTAAAAAGAAGGATGGGACTGACCTCTCACTGCAGATCAGAGGAACTGCGGAGAGTTTCCATCAGAGCAGAAACTGCTCGATGCTTCAATCAGAGAGACAGGAGACTGAGACAGCAACCTGGCCTGAGGGGTGTGTGTGTGTGTGTGTGTGTGTGTGTGTGTGTGTGTGTGGTGTGTGTGTGTGTGTGTGTGTGTGTGTCAGTCTGCAGGAGTCTTAAGTCTGTCTCTCTGTCTCAGATATGAAAGAGGGGATGGAGACAGGTGGGTGGAGAGGAGTCGAGACGAGAGGGATGTTAACATCTGACTTCTGATGTAGTAAAAAGAGATTTATAGAAATCTGTTTTTAACGGATCACTGTAAGCCTGGCAAACTGTGAAGAGTGTGTGATTGTGTGTGTCATAAAGTAGCAGAGGATTTTCTTTAAAAAATATAAACTTCTGACGAGAAATTGAAATGTAATGTGTATTTTCTACTTTTTAAATGCTGTTTTATTTTTTATTTGAGATGTTTACATTTTAGAATTTTATTTACTCTTCTAATTCCTCTTATGTGCAATGCCTTGTGTTTATGCTGCTGCAATGCCAACATTTCCCAAATTGGAATCAATAAAGTGCATCTTATCTTGTCTTAACTTATCTTAACAACTGAGAGGAGAACATTAAGATTAAAAACCAGAAAAAGGACAATGTAGGAAATGAAACTCCCCTTTTTTGTGCTGGTGCGTTCCCACATTGTTAGTAACGGCACGTCCACACGGTTCCGTCGCGTTGAAGCTTGCCGGTGGGCGTGTCTAGCACGCGACCAACAACCAATCACATTAATCTCCCGCCCCGGACACACAAGCACACGGTTTGATTGGCTAGCGCTTGTACTGGCATATGATTTGGTTGGCTGGTGCTTCCGTCGACGCTTGAAAAGTTGAACTTTTCTCAACTTTCGAAGCGAGCAACGGAGGAGGCAAAGCCACGCGACGGAACCACAATGCAGTTCGGCAAAGCGTGACATCACCCCATTCAAAGTGAATGGGAAGCGTCTCCGTTGAAGCACGCGACGGAGCCGTGTGGACGTACCGTTAATGTTAGCTATCTAACAAGGTAGATAGATAGCGACGCATGCTAGCTAGCTTGTTAGCTGTTTAGTTAATATAAGCTATCTAAAAAGGTAGATCGATAGCTTACATTTACTAGCTAGCTTGTTAGCTGTTTAGTTAATATAAGCTATCTAACAAGGTAGATAGATAGCTTACATTTACTAGCTATCTTGTTAGCTGTTTAGTTAATATAAGCTATCTAACAAGGTGGGTAGATAGCAACGCATGCTAGCTAGCTTGTTAGCTGTTAAGTTAATGTAAGCTATCTAACAAGGTAGATAGATAGTGACGCATGCTAGCTAGCTTGTTAGCTGTTTAGTTAATGTAAGCTAGCTAACAAGGTAGATAGATAGCGACGCATGCTAGCTAGCTTGTTAGCTGTTTAGTTAATGTAAGCTCGCTGACAAGGTATAGATAGTGACGCATGCTAGCTAGCTTGTTAGCTGTTTAGTTAATGTGAGCTAGCTAACAAGGTGGATAGATAGCGACGCATGCTAGCTAGCTTGTTAGCTGTTTAGTTAATGTAAGCTAGCTAACAAGGTAGATAGATAGCGACGCATGCTAGCTAGCTGTTTAGTTAATGTAAGCTCGCTAAACAAGGGTGGCGTTCGGCAATAGGAGTCGGAAACAGGCTTCAAGTTATGGGATTGAATAACTCCCTTTTGATTGCATATGGTTACAGCAGGTTTCAGGTTACAGGTTAATCTCACATCGTACTCCACTCTCCCACTCACAGACACACGCAGGGTCAACGTCACGACTTTCCCCAGCCCTCCCCCCTCTGCTCCCCGCCCTCCCCCTCTGCTCCCCGCCCTCCCCCCTCTGCTCCCCCAACCACAGGACCGCACACCGAACAGCATTACTGTGCAGTTCTGTGATTGGCAAAGAGACGGGGGACGCTTGAGTGACACACCCCGCACCCTATGCAGGGTCGCTACAAAGGTATAGATAGTGACGCATGCTAGCTAGCTAGCTTGTTAGCTGTTTAGTTAATGTGAGCTAGCTAACAAGGTAGATAGATAGCAATGCTGGCCTGATTTACAGACAGATACATGGCTAATGTTTTGTGGCTAAATGGATAAAGTCTGTTAGCTAAATTGTTAACATTCACTAGTTAAACAGCTGGCGTTTGTTAGCTGAGTGGCTCTGGCTGTTTTTATAAATGTCAGCACCTTTGTCTTCTGGCAGTGAGAGTTATTAACTGTCAACATGTTACATGTATATTCACACTTGGATTCATAAAGTTAACTTTCTTTAGCAACGAGGAGACGGACATTAGTCATCTTTTCTCAACCCATTACATTTTTGGAGACAAAAGAGAGACAAATTAAGAATCGAAGTACAAAGGTAGTGGCGGATATTATGTGGGAGGAACACACATGTAGGAAAACACACCCATAAACACACAGACATTTCTCCACATACGCACACACACACACACACACAGGACATGTATAAACTCTCTGTCCAACCTTCTGACAAACAGGAACACACTCACACACGTATCCTAAATATCTTTGTCACACACACGCATGCATAGAAATAAACTTATCACTGTTGCTGTCAACAGAATAACCTGCCCAAAAATATCCAACACACACACACACACACACATTTTGAGTAGTACTCAGACATGACTGTGTGTGTGTCAGTCTCCTGAACACATAATACTCCATTGTTGATAACGAGAGAAACAAAACAATTAGGAAAAGCCCCTGCAAAGACACACACACACACACAATGCATGACTAAGATGTTCTGTTTTGTAGTCTGGAAACTTGGAGAATTTGCTCATAACGCTTGTGAATTATCTCTTTGTGTGTCATTGTTTTGATCTACTCCGTCTCTCAGCACTTCATCCAAACTCAACGGCATTTCAACGTGTGTGTGTGTGTCTTTTCTTTACTTCATTATTCTTATCATGTTTCCATTTTTGGTTCATTCTTGTCTCGCTCGGCCATTTTTGTCTCCACTATTGTCCCCTCCTCCTCCTCTTCCTCTTCCTCTCTTTAAATCCCGTTATCTTTCCTCAGCTCGTTCTGCTGCGCTGGCCTCTGAAAACAAAAGAGAAAATGAAAGCCTTTTGTACTTCAGTGACTTTGCGTCTGATGTCGGAGCGGAAGCTGTTTCATGGCGGTCCAAACTGTAATTAGGGTCTGTTTGAAGAGAGAGGGTCTGCCCTTGATGGATAAACTTCTGAAGGACTCACACCTCCAGAGTTGTTTGGGGGCGGGGGATCATCTGCACCCCCCAACGTGATGTGATTGATTTGGTTTCTGCAGTTTATTTCAAAGTGACACAGCTGAATGCACAACTTCCTTCATTGACCTACGATGCAGCTGTTTGGTGTGTGATGGAAAAGTCAGCGAATGTTCGCTCAGTGGGTCTGGTAGTTTTCTAAATGTCAGCACCCTTGTCAGAGTTTTATAAACTGTCAAAATTCTAGTTTTATAATCACACTTGGATTCATAAATGTTAAAGCTATCTTTCTTTAGCAACAAGGAGAGGAACGTGAGTCATCTTTTCTCAACCCATTACATTTTTGGAAACAAAACAGACAAAGTTGGAATCAAAGTACAAAGGTAGCGGCGGATATTATGTGGGAAGAACACACATGCAGAGAAACACAATCTTGATGTCAGAACAGAACGAAACAAAAGGGACTATTTTCTCAAAGTCAACTTTATTGCCAATCATTCAGTTTGTGTGTACAGACAGAGAGATCGAAATACCGTTTCCCACAATCCTGAGGAATACAAAATAGAAATATAAAAATATGTATATCCTACACAATCAACAGACACATTTATCTTATGCACACATTAAGATATGAGACATTTTCTGTCTTTAATCTCGAATATAACACGTTTTACAAGCTCTTTAAAAAGGTCAGATATCGGTCGTAGAGCATGACTTCCACTCTCACCTCCATGTTGGTGTGTGTCTCTCTACATGCAGCTGTGTTACACCACATTAACATTCACACTGACAGATGCATGGTTAGATGCTGGTGTGTGTGTGTGTGTGAGAGTGTGTGCACCCGTAGAACATAAACAGAGAAGGCTCCACTTTCACTTTAAAGCCTCCTGCAGATGGAAACAGACACACAGTCTTTAGGGTTTCCTTCAGAGTGTGTTCAGCCCGTATCTCCAGCTCCTCGGATGTGAGGAGGATCCTCTTTCAGACACTTTAAACACTTCAAATAAAACACACCGACACGCAGGTCCCATATAAACAGTTACTTAGAAAAACTGGTTTACTTAAGATCACATTTCTATCTCCCAAACCACCGACTCTTCATAAGATACGATTAGATAAGACGTTATTGATCCCAATTTGGGAAATGTTTGCGTTGCAGCAGCATAAAAAGACAAGGCATTGTACAATCAAAATGTAAAGACTAGAAATAAACATTCCCAAATGTAAACATCTCAATAGAAATAAAATAACATTAAAAAAAGGAGAACATATACATGTTGAAATACAAATGTACGGTCGCAAAATATAAAACAGGATATTATATATTCATGTTAAAGAGGATACAAGTAAACCAAGAGCTGCTAATATAAACCCCATGAGTTGGTTCTCAAGTTAATATTTGGTCCTTGAACCTGCCCCCTGCAGTGCAAACACACACTGGTTTGCAGCTCTGAACTAAACTTAATGGAAAAGAAGTAACTCAGATTGTGTCACTGCAGCCTCCGACTGTCTGCTAAACAAACTCTGCTGTGAGGACATATTTCCAAGCTTTTTCTGATGCAGTCAACGAGCCCTAACACCATCTGTAGTGTGTGCGTGTGTGTGTGGATCTACTGTCTTTGATGTGTACAATATAGGTCTGTGCATGTCTCCCCGTCTCTTTCTCCGCTGACATCTGGACGAGTGAGAAACAGCTGTCTGCCGCAGTCCCCCTTGGGATTTATAGCCCCACACACACACACACACACACACTTCCTCACGTAACCCCTCATCCTTTATCTTTCCATAACATCCCACCTCACGCTACATCCCCTCCCTGCGTCCTCACCTTGCGTGCGTGCAGTGGGATGCACGACCATATAAAGCATGCATAGGACAAGATAAGTCTTTGTTTTTCAAGCAAATTAAACAACAAACTACAAGAAATAAAGATGCACATATAATGAGTTTAAAAAGCGGTATTGTACAGTAGTGACACGTACGTAATTGCACATGTTATTATTGCACATGATATAAAGCAAAGCATATTTAAAGCATGCACAGATACAAGCATGTTTCTGTGCATGCTTTATGATATTGCATCACTCCCTTTCAGCCTGTTTATGGGTACATGTTCACACACACACATACGCACACACACACACACACACGCATCAGTTTCATGTGTTTGCTGCTGATGGCCGACATTCCTCAGCGTCTGATCTTCCTCTCCTCCTCCTCCTCCTCCTCCTCGAGGCAGCCATTCATAATCCGATCTCTCTGGAAGAAAAGAGGTCTGTTGAAGGAGAAAAACTCCATATTCTTTCATCTGCTGCCCTTTCCCCTTCTGACACTTGGATCTAAATGTGCATCAGAGAGATTTATGGGATGAAACTGGCTTGATGTTTGGATGGATACTGACAGTGTGTGTACTCTAAGATATCAAGTAGCTGAGAAATGATTATATATTTAATTAAAAAGGTCAGACAGTACAGTTGAGATGTAAAAAATGTGCAGATCTTAATGCAGTTTGAGCCAAAATGTTTATGTTTACAGAAGTTAGAAGTTATATTTGTTAACACCTTAAAGATACATAATTTAAATACAGTTTAAATGCATCCTTACTGTCAGTTCTGGTACACTTCTTTGTATTTGAGCTTCATTTGGCATTCAGAGCAGCATGAATTCATCCTTATGAACATATTTCTGCTCACTGCAGTCCAGCTGCAGCTCTTCACCTCCTCCCATCAGGGACTGCAGTGAGCAGTCCAGCACCATTCACCACCACCAGGGTCCATTCACCACCACCAGGGTCAAGCTAAGCCCCTCCCCTCAGACCGAACCCAACTAGCCATTCACCACCACCAGGGTCAAGCTAAGCCCCTCCCCTTCAGACCGAACCCAACTATATTCACCACCACCAGGGTCAAGCTAAGCCCCTCCCCTTCAGACCGACCCAACCATCCATTCACCACCACCAGGGTCAAGCTAAGCCACTCCCCTTCAGACCAACCCAACAGCCATTCACCACCACCAGGGTCAAGCTAAGCCACTCCCCTTCAGACCGAACCCAACTATTCACCACCACCAGGGTCAAGCTAAGCCACTCCCCTTCAGACCGAACCCAACTATATTCACCACCACCAGGGTCAAGCTAAGCCACTCCCCTTCAGACCGACCCCAACATAGCCATTCACCACCACCAGGGTCAAGCTAAGCCACTCCCCTTCAGACCGAACTCAACCATTCACCACCACCAGGGTCAAGCTAAGCCCACTCCCCTTCAGACCGACCCACTATATTCACCATCACCAGGGTCAAGCTAAGCCACTCCCCTTCAGACCGAACCCACATCCATTCACCATCACCAGGGTCAAGCTAAGCCCTCCCCTTCAGACCGACCCACTACCATTCACCATCACCAGGGTCAAGCTAAGCCTCCCCTTCAGACCGACCCCACATCCATTCACCACCACCAGGGTCAAGCTAAGCCACTCCCCTTCAGACCGACCCCAACTATCCATTCACCACCACCAGGGTCAAGCTAAGCCTCCCCTTCAGACCGACCCACTATCCATTCACCACCACCAGGGTCAAGCTAAGCCACTCCCCTTCAGACCAAACCCACTATCCTTCACCACACCAGGGTCAAGCTAAGCCCCTCCCCTTCAGACCGATCCCACTATCCATTCACCACCACCAGGGTCAAGCTAAGCCACTCCCCTTCAGACCGACCCCATCATCCATTCACCACCACCAGGGTCAAGCTAAGCCACTCCCCTTCAGACCGACCCAACATCCTTCACCACCACCAGGGTCAAGCTAAGCCACTCCCCTTCACACCGAACCCAACCTATCCTTCACCACCACCAGGGTCAAGCTAAGCCACTCCCCTTCAGACCAAACCCAACTATCCATTCACCACCACCAGGGTCAAGCTAAGCCACTCCCCTTCAGACCGACCCCAACCATCCATTCACCACCACCAGGGTCAAGCTAAGCCCACTCCCCTTCAGACCGACCCCATCATCCATTCACCACCACCAGTGTCTAGACCCCGGGGGGTTTCATCGGAACGGTTCTCCCCTCCCGAATGATACTCTTGCACAACGGGGCTTAATCGCCAAAACTCCATTACATTCATTTTGTATTCCTGGCA
>JAAKFY010000009.1:35475164-35477664 GCA_011823955.1 Dissostichus mawsoni
CCCTGGCGTGGAGTCCAGGGAGCTGCAGAGACTTTGGGAGAAACCTCAGCGTGACGGATGTCCTGTCTGTGGGTTTGGCTGGAGAAGACTGAGGTAGAGAGGTCTTTCTCTGGGAGGAGGACCAGGCCTGATGGAGGAGGACCAGGCCCTGATGGAGGAGGAACAGGCCTGATGGAGAAGGACCATGGAGGAGGACCAGGCCTGATGGAGGAGGACCAGGCCTGATGGAGGAGGACCAGGCCTGATGGAGGAGGGCCAGGCCTGATGGAGGAGGGCCAGACCTGATGAAAAACCACCTAACTGCATCTGTGAGCCCATACTGGGCACAGCTGTCACAAACAAATGATGGTCCTGTTTGACTACACACTATTCAGTGTGCAGATCTTTGTGTTCACAATAAAAGTGTAGTTTCTTAGTGAATGTCTTGTATTGGTCTTTAATCTCATATCAGCTTTTCATTATCTTCTTGCCCCTGGGAGAAAACGGTGAGGCAGCTGTGTCCTTCAGGTATGTCCTTTCCTAACAGAAATGACAAGAAACATCAAACCTATGACATTATTGCAGAGCAAGTGTGTTATTTATGAAAGAGGTATGTTTGTTTATTTAGCGGCTGTAGAAATAATATTTCTTTTTATTTGATTGTTTTTTAAATTCATCACTTTGTACTACAAAAATAATCAGATTATGAATGAACGTATGAAGTTAATCAACATTAAATATATGTTATTATTAAAATACTATTCAACTGTTATCAGAACTTAGTGTAAATGTAGAATCATGCTGTTCGGTTGTCTCACGGCAAGAACCACTTTTACCGCGTCTTTTACAGACAATATTTCGAGACAAATGGTAGCAATTCTCACAATGTAAATAACAATTGCCTTAAATACATTGAAATGTGAAAGCTGACAAAAAAATCATGTTGCTTGGTAAAATCGAAATGTACTTTTTGCAAGGAAGGAACACAGTTGTTACTTTATCTAACCAGAAGGTTTCTTGATTCTTTGTACAGTATGAAAGGGGTCTTTGTACCTTTCACTCCATGCTGAAGTTCACTGCTTCTAGGAATCTAGGTCTGTCTCTCGTGGTCAGCATCCTCTGGTCTGTCTGTCTCTCGTGGTCAGCGTCCTCTGGTCTGTCTGTCCTCGTGGTCAGCATCCTCTGGTCTGTCTGTCTCTCGTGGTCAGCGTCCTCTGGTCTGTCTGCATCACCTGGAAACTTTAAACAAACAGATATGTAAAGTAACATGTGTTGGTCACAGACTTCTTTACATGCAAACGTCATGTCGTAATCTTTTTGTTATCCTTAAAAGAAGTGCTGGATATCACAGCCCTTACTGTAACTTATCAGTTGGATTGTGTATTATTGTCTAGTCGGGGTCCTTTTTATTTTACTGTTATTTTGGAATCGTTTTTCATGAGACAGTCAAATTAAATATTTGTCCTATGCCATATTCACATTCATTTGTAACACACACGTACGGTTAAAAACAAACATATTTAACGAATGTAATGCAATGAATAAGCTGAATTGTCACAGAAGCACACGTAACGTCTTTCTAATATTTAAACAAATTATTTCCTTGTCCTTAAAGCATTGACTACGCTATCGTCGTTAAATGCAGGCATTAAGTTCCATGTTCACGTTCTGCTGCCGCAATAAGTCGGTTTCTCCGGTGTCATGATAATAAAATGTAAGTATTGGTAATAATATAACAAATTGTTAATAAAAACAACAAGGTTTGGGTTTGTTTGTTTAATATGATGAACGTTAACCAGTAAGCTTCAATAATTAACTCCAGCTCAACAAACCATATTGTAATATCTACCTTAAAGGGGACCTATCATGCTATATTTTAAATAATATATAAGGTATATATATATATAAGGTATATTAATACGTTTTAATTTTCAAAATACGAAACAGATCATGCATTTTAGCCATGCCTCATTTTGCCTCACTCCAGCTCTGTCTTTGCAAGGTCTGATTCAGCTGACCACGCCCCCATGCGGAAGAGGGGGGCGTGACACGGCCCCGGCACGAGCGTCATGTTATCATGCTTGCTGTGATTACGAGTGGAGAGTCAACATGGCCCAACCTCTCATTCCCCTGATTGGTGGAGAGTTGACCAATCAGGCGGAGTGCACCTACATTACGTCAAAAAGGTGCAAATAAAAAATCCACCCGTATCAAATCCGTTGCAGCCCCGTTTTAGAGATTTGGGTATGGAGAAAAGAGAGAGGGTTGTGTTTTCTGACACTTTGTGAGTTCCCTGGAACACCGGGGACACATATGTATGTATAAAAGAATCACAAAGTGCATTTTGCATGATAGGTCCCCTTTAACGTTATTTCTGGAACCAACTGGAAATGTGAGATTCATATTTTTAAAATACACAGATTTTATAGTGAGGTTAATCCATATACATACGCTGGTATTCAACACTACTGTGACGCTAGCTGTCTGCATTGTCGAGCATAGCGGATTTAAATTAACAATA
>JAAKFY010000009.1:35485164-35497664 GCA_011823955.1 Dissostichus mawsoni
TGTTTGCTGTGCTCAATTGTGTGCGTGACTTGGGAATGTAGTGGATTCAGTTGTTTATGACCTGATAGGAGGGAGGGGGTTTTGTTGCAGGAGAAAGGTAATAAAAACTGACACCATTGAGTCTATGCAGAGATTGTACTGAGGGAAAGATTGGGATATTGGTACCTCAAACCCCCGTTCAACCCATGGTTGTTTATGTGGGGCTGCCATAAATTGTTTATGGTGGGCTGCCATAAAAGATGACCAGAGACTGACCGGCGCCCAGGAGTGAGTCCGAACACCTAGGGAGGAGCAACCGACACCACTCCTCCCCAGAACTCCTCTGCATTTGTGTGCATAAATATTGTGAATTTTGTACCAACGGGGCCTCTGTTCGGTCTGACTGTCTGATACGTACAGCGCACGGTGGAAGAGCGGAGGCCCGGAGTACTTCGTTAAATTAGTACTTCGTTATGTTTGTACTGTTGCTTTCTACCATTAAATCAGCTTATTGTTAATCTCATATCTCTGTGTCTGAGCCCTTCCTTTCATAGCAGACCACTCATCAAACGAACGACGCGGAGCGGGTTTGAACCTTCAGCCACTCAGAGGGTGGTGCTCCAAAACCCAACAATGGTCAAAGTAGGTACAAATAAACAGAACCACACGAAGCCTGGTTAGTGTTGCCTGACTTTAGAAAGTGTGTTTTTTTTAATAAGAGTGTGGTTGCGTTCTAGTCACTTTGCTCAGCGCTACTGCTTGTTACAACTTTCATTTGCCGTACTCGCCTTTAACTGTTAGCTCAGGTTAATCTCGCCCCCCTCCAACGTAAGCGTGACGTATGCGGTTCTTGCTTCTAGGCCGGAAATGTTTTGGTGCTTGAAACTAACCGGTTTTCGGAGCTTAGAGGCGCTCCGCTGCTGCGGTGTGAACAGGAAAACCCGGTGCTTTCAGGCTCCAGCTCCGAACCGGCCCTGGAACCGCGTTGGTCTGGAAGGGGCATGAGAGACTTTTGTAGTTGTTGAAAGTCCCTTTGATGTCAACTTGTGTACTTTTGAAGATGTTTTGTGTAGTCATTTTATTTATCTTTGTTGTCGATTTGTGTCTATTGTCATTCGGAGTCCCTATGATTTAATTAGGTGTACTTTTGAAGTTGTTTTGTGACTCTTTGAAATTGTTTTCTGTCTCATTCTATGAATGTTGTTTACCTTTAAAGTCCTTAAATATCACTTTGAAGTTGTGTCCCTTTGGTTGTCATTAAGCATCACTTTAATGTAAGTGCGTGTCTCTTTAAATTACATCTTACAGGTGAAAGCTGAGGAAATACAGCTTTGCTCCGGAGATTAAGATGAAAAGATGAATACCACTCACATTTGTACGCTAAAACAGTTGCTGCAGCCAGATAGCTTAGCTTAGCTTAGCATGAGGAATGAGGCTAGCTCTGTTGTCAGGAAGTAAGAAAACAAGAGATGTGCTGTACGCAGATTTAATCCATTTCCAAAGTTTCCAGTCTTTAAGATAAACTAACACGCTAGCTTCATATTTAGCAGATGGATATCTCATTTAACTCTCAGCAAGAAAGCAAGTTTTTTTATTTCCCAAAATGTCTAAATACTCTAGTATGTTTTACTATAAGTTACAAACAGATCTATAGAAAATGCACAGACTGTACAAAGAGATGATAAAACTTCAAATGTGTGTGGTTGTGATATGTAACTAATTAAGACGTCCTACAGTATCACTTCAACTCTTAGTACAATAACACATATCTAAAACTGTACAAAAACTCACAAACCTCCCCCTGTGGCTGAAAGCTTTTAACACTTCAGGGAGTTATTTAATTCTCCTGAGACAGAAACGTCGTCTTTATACGGTGACACATCAGTGGATGTGAGGAGAGGATCTGTCGTTGGTGGTGGTGGGTCGCAGCTTCACCGTGGCAAAAGGGTTGGTGCCTCTGAAACAAGACCACAGTGTTACACACACGCATGCACAGGCACACACTCACACACGCACGCACACACACACGCACGCGCGCACGCACACACACACACGCACACGCACGCACGCACACACACAGACACACACGCATGCACACGCACGCACACACAGACACACACACACAGACACACACGCATGCACACACACACACACACACTATCTAACAACAGTGCACAGAAAGAAGATGGAAAGTATTGATTGTACATAGTGTGAAAGCTTCAAAGGAATTTGGGGTATTCGTTTAAAAATGTGGGTTTGGAATTAGGGACCAACCTACAAGATCTGAGTACTTCTACTTTTACTCAAGTACAAGATCTGAGTGCTTCTACTTTTACTCAAGTACAAGATCTGAGTGCTTCTACTTTTACTCAAGTACAAGATCTGAGAAATCATCAAAGACAGCAAATATTGATCCAACAGGAAAACATGTACCTGGGGAACAGCGGGTTGTCAGGCTGTCCGTGGGGAGATAACGCCTAAAAAAAAGAGATTATTGAAAATGTCAAGGTCCCCTATTATCCTCTTCTTCATCAATATATCACAGGTCTCAGATATACAGAGCCTGTCTCTGATTGGCTGAAACACCAAACAGATCATTGCAGCATCCCATAATCCCCTCTGTTTCAGCCCTGTTTCCAAAGTGCTGATTCTCTGTCTGTTACTTTAGATGAAAATAAGGAGCCCCTCCCCACGCCCCTCTGAGAGACATTTGGTTACAAAGAACTCAATGGTGCTCTAGGAGGAGATTCAGGTGATAAGGGGGGGGGGGGGGTTACCTTGGTTGCTGATTGGCTAATGGTTACACAAGACAAAACATCGTTATGACATCAAAAATCAGCTCATTTTCAGACAGGTTTTTATAGAAATGGATCAGGAGAAAAAGAGAGAGAATCTTTG
The DNA here is from genome assembly GCA_011823955.1 of Dissostichus mawsoni. NCBI lineage: Eukaryota > Metazoa > Chordata > Actinopteri > Perciformes > Nototheniidae > Dissostichus > Dissostichus mawsoni. The sequence continues at coordinate 35,488,042 of JAAKFY010000009.1, forward strand.
TTCCTGAAACTTTCAGAGTCTCTTTACACAGAGGGGACACATGTTGATGTAGAAGAGACATGAAGAAGAGGGGACACATGTTGATGTAGAAGAGACATGAAGAAGAGGGGACACATGTTGATGTAGAAGAGACATGAAGAAGAGGGGACACATGTTGATGTAGAAGAGACATGAAGAAGAGGGGACACATGTTGATGTAGAAGAGACATGAAGAAGAGGGGACACATGTTGATGTAGAAGAGACATGAAGAAGAGGGGACACATGTTGATGTAGAAGAGACATGAAGAAGAGGGGACACATGTTGATGTAGAAGAGACATGAAGAAGAGGGGACACATGTTGATGTAGAAGAGACATGAAGAAGAGGGGACACATGTTGATGTAGAAGAGACATGAAGAAGAGGGGACACATGTTGATGTAGAAGAGACATGAAGAAGAGGGGACACATGTTGATGTAGAAGAGACATGAAGAAGAGGGGACACATGTTGATGTAGAAGAGACATGAAGAAGAGGGGACACATGTTGATGTAGAAGAGACATGAAGAAGAGGGGACACATGTTGATGTAGAAGAGACATGAAGAAGAGGGGACACATGTTGATGTAGAAGAGACATGAAGAAGAGGGGACACATGTTGATGTAGAAGAGACATGAAGAAGAGGGGACACATGTTGATGTAGAAGAGACATGAAGAAGAGGGGACACATGTTGATGTAGAAGAGACATGAAGAAGAGGGGACACATGTTGATGTAGAAGAGACATGAAGAAGAGGGGACACATGTTGATGTAGAAGAGACATGAAGAAGAGGGGACACATGTTGATGTAGAAGAGACATGAAGAAGAGGGGACACATGTTGATGTAGAAGAGACATGAAGAAGAGGGGACACATGTTGATGTAGAAGAGACATGAAGAAGAGGGGACACATGTTGATGTAGAAGAGACATGAAGAAGAGGGGACACATGTTGATGTAGAAGAGACATGAAGAAGAGGGGACACATGTTGATGTAGAAGAGACATGAAGAAGAGGGGACACATGTTGATGTAGAAGAGACATGAACAAGTGGATTTAAATAATACGTGACCTTTAAAGTACATTTAAAACAAAAAGAAAGAAAGTTACCCTCAGATCAGAGGCCGCCTCCCCCTTTCTCTCAGGGAGGGGGGAGATGGGTCTGAACTCTGTGGAGCTCCTCCTCTGATTGGACGAGAGAGGAGGAGGGGGGTGAGGGGGGGGTTTGGTCTCTGAAGCCGCCTCCCCCTTTCTCTCAGGGAGGGGGGAGGCGCACGAGGAGGCCCTGCGATTGGGCGTGGCCGGGGGCGGGACATCTCCGAAGCTGGTGCTCTCTGATTGGTCGGTGTAGCTGTCAGGCGGGTCCAGCAGGTTGTTCATGCTGTGGCTCCGCAGAGACACACCACTGAGGGAGGGGGGGGGGGGGGATATTTGAGTGATTTATAACAGACTGACAGATAAGAGAACATGTGTATTACTTAAAGACTTTATAGTATTTCCTAATTAGCCAAATAAATTACATTTTCGGTCATTTTGCTCTAATATTGTCAATCAGATCTGAGTTTTTAGGATCTGTAAATGAAAAAAGTGCTCGTACAAATGTGAGGAATTCTTCTAAAAGTCTTGTTCAAGGCAAGGTAATCAAAATAAAGTACAATTAAAATGCATGCTTTATGTATTCCTTCATATAGAACAATACAGCTTGTCCAAAAATAAATATACAAAAACGAACCCATTCTGGAAACCTGAAAGTAAACAAAGCAAACAAACCCTGGAAAGTAATTAAAATATAATGAAAAAGTCGAGACTAGGCAAGTTTCAATAATCATTTAAAACTATTATAATCTAGGATTTCTCTAAATCTAAGGTAACAATATAATGAACTTGATTTTTAGCGCACTTTACAAAGGCAACCTAAGTGCTTGCCATACACTCAAACTGGGCTCACAGACAATAAATAAGACAAAAGAAAGACAGAAGATATCAAAATATAGATGTAAAAATTCAACCTGAGACGCCTGGAAAAATAATTATTTAGAAAATGAGTAAAAACTATGAGAATGACTAAATTATGAGCAAATCAGAGGAAAAGTGTTTCATATCCAGAGTTGGGTGTAACGCGTTACAAAGTACACACGCCCTTTGACAGACTAAACTAGTTAGTACATTATTCAGAAGTTACAGTAACTTTGGATAAAAACACGGCGGGTTTCGGAGCCTCTCTGTTCCTCCCCCAGCCCGTCTGTGTCTCATGCAGCTGATCCAGAGTGACCCGACACGACAGTAACTAATAAACATTTATAACTAGTTTAGCTAGTTCCAGGGGTAGATAAGATTGGTAAATGTGATGGTCTAACTTTTAACATTTTAAATATTTCAAGTCACTAGAGGGATTTCCACCGCAGGTTTATATTTTCGTAACATTTGTGCGACATGTCCACATGCAGCTGTCACAGGGGTTGAGCTGCAGACAGAGACAGAGACAGCTATAACTTTCGAGGGGTGGAGGTATGCCCATTATTTTAAATGTGACAGAAGAAAGGACAGGAATGTGACGGTAAGCTGCTCTGCTGCAAACACAACAACATCAAACCTCTCCAAGCACCTGCAGAGGCAACATGCTAACACAAGCTAGTAGCTAAAGACCCCCGAACCACAGTGATGATGTTGAGTGAGTGCCGACTCCGGACAAGCAGCAAAAACTAGAATGTTCACCGTTATTAACTTGTGTTATGTCTTCCTTATTGCAATAGTAATTGTGTGCACGTGTGTAGGCCTACGTTTTGGCTATAGGCTGTTGCTGAGTAACGCAAAAGTAATGTAAAGAAACGAGTAAAGTAACGAGTAACTTTATGAGAGTAACGAAGTAAAGTAATATATTTCCTTTTTTTTAAAGTAATATGTAATATATTACTTTTTTTGAGTAACGACTCCATCTCTGGTCATATCCCAAATGCTCTGACATTATTTCCTACCTGGTTGCTAAAGTGTTGGAGAAATCCTCCACAGGAGCAACGTAGGCTGCAGGAAACCAGCCCTGCCTGAGGACAGAGGACACAGGACACAGGTGAGGAAACAGGTGAGGAACCAGATAGACAGGTGGGAGGAAACAGGTGAGGAACCAGATAGACAGGTGAGGAAACAGGTGAGGAACCAGAGAGACAGGTGAGGAAACAGAGAGACAGGTGAGGAAACAGAGAGACAGGTGAGGAAACAGAGAGACAGGTGAGGAAACAGAGAGACAGGTGAGGAACCAGAGAGACAGGTGAGGAAACAGGTGAGGAACCAGAGAGACAGGTGAGGAAACAGAGAGACAGGTGAGGAACCAGAGAGACAGGTGAGGAAAACAGGTGAGGAACCAGAGAGACAGGTGAGGAACCAGAGAGACAGGTGAGGAAACAGAGAGACAGGTGAGGAAACCAGAGAGACAAGTGAGGAACCAGGTGAGGAACCAGGTGAGGAACCAGAGAGACAGGTGAGGAACCAGAGAGACAGGTGAGTAACCAGGTGAGGAACCAGGTGAGGAACCAGGTGAGGAACCAGAGAGACAGGTGAGGAACCAGAGAGACAGGTGGAGGAACCAGAGAGACAGGTGAGGAACCAGAGAGACAAGTGAGGAACCAGGTGAGGAACCAGGTGAGGAACCAGAGAGATAGGTGAGGAACCAGAGAGACAGGTGAGTAACCAGGTGAGGAACCAGAGAGACAGGTGAGGAACCAGAGAGACAGGTGAGGAAACCAGGTGAGTAACCAGGTGAGTAACCAGGTGAGGAACCAGGTGAGGAACCAGGTGAGGAACCAGAGAGACAGGTGAGGAACCAGAGAGACAGGTGAGGAACCAGGTGAGTAACCAGGTGAGGAACCAGGTGAGGAACCAGGTGAGGAAACAGGTGAGGAAACAGGTGAGGAAAAAGAGTGACAGGTGAGGAAACAGGTGAGGAAACAGAGTGACAGGTGAGGAAACAGGTGAGGAAACAGATACAGGTGAGGAAACAGGTGAGGAACCAGGTGAGGAAACAGGTATGGAAACAGGTGAGGAACCGGAGAGACAGGTGAGGAAACAGAGTCACAGGTGAGGAACAAGGTGAGGAAACAGAGTGACAAGTGAGGAAACAGGTGAGGAAACAGAGGGACAGGTGAGGAAACAGGTGAGGAAACAGGCGAGGAAACAGGTCAGGAAACAAGAGAGACAGATGGGGAAACAGGTGAGGAAAAAGGTGAGGAAACCGAGAGACAGCTGAGGAAACAGGTGAGAAAACAGAGAGACAGGTGAGGAAACAGGGAGACAGGTGAGGAAACAAGAGAGACAGGTGAGGAAACAGGTGAGGAAACAGGTGAGGAAACAGGCGAGGAAACAGAGTGACAGGTGAGGAAACAGAGTGACAGGTGAGGAAACAGGCGAGGAAACAAGAGAGACAGAAGGGGAAACAGGTGAGGAACCAGGTGAGGAACCGGAGAGACAGGTGAGGAAAAAGGTGAGGAAACAGGTGAGGAAACAGGTGAGAAACAGGAGAGGAAACAGAGACAGGTGATGAAACAGGTGAGGAAACAGCTGAGGAAACAGGTGAGGTAACAGCTGAGGAACCAGAGAGACAGGTGAGGAACTAGGTGAGGAAACAGGTGCGGAAACAGAGACAGGTGAGGAACCAGGTGAGGAAAACAGGTGCGGAAACAGGACAGGTGAGAAACCAGGTGAGGAAACAGAGTGACAGGTGAGGAAACAGAGACAGGTGAGGAAACAGGTGAGAACCAGGTGAGGAAACAGGTGAGGAAACCGGAGAGACAGGTGAGGAAACAGAGTGACAGGTGAGGAACAAGGTGAGGAAACAGAGAGACAGGTGAGGAAACAGGTGAGGAAACAGGTGAGGAAACAGGTGAGGAAACAGGCGAGGAAACAGAGTGACAGGTGAGGAAAAAGGTGAGGAAACAGAGTGACAGGTGAGAAACAGGCGAGGAAACAAGAGAGACAGAGGGGAAACAGGTGAGGAACCAGGTGAGGAACCGGAGAGACAGGTGAGGAAACAGGTGAGGAAACAGGTGAGAAACAGGAGAGGAAACAGAGACAGGTGATGAAACAGGTGAGGAAACAGGTGAGGAAACAGGTGAGGTAACAGGTGAGGAACTAGGTGAGGAACTAGGTGAGGAAACAGGTGCGGAAACAGAGACAGTGAGGAACCAGGTGAGGAAACAGTGCGGAAACAGAGACAGGTGAGGAACCAGGTGAGGAAACAGAGTGACAGGTGAGGAAACAGGTGAGGAAACAGAGACAGGTGAGGAAAGGTGAGGAACCAGGTGAGGAAACAGGTGAGGAACGGCGAGACAGTGAGGAAACAGAGTGACAGGTGAGGAACAAGGTGAGGAAACAGAGTGACAAGTGAGGAAACAGGTGAGGAAACAGAGAGACAGGTGAGGAAACAGGTGAGGAAACAGGCGAGGAAACAGGTAAGGAAACAAGAGAGACAGATGGGAAACAGGTGAGGAAAAAGGTGAGGAAAGAGAGACAGCTGAGGAAACAGGGAGACAGGTGAGGAAACAGAGAGACAGGTGAGGAAACAGGTGAGGAAAACAGGTGAGGAAACAGAGTGACAGGTGAGGAAAACAGGTGAGGAAACAGAGTGACAGGTGAGGAACAGGTGAGGAAACAGAGAGACAGGTGAGGAAACAGGTGAGGAAACAGGTGAGGAAACAGGTGAGGAAACAGAGAGACAGGTGAGGAAACAGGGAGACAGGTGAGGAAACAGAGAGACAGGTGAGGAAACAGGTGAGGAAACAGGTGAGGAAACAGAGTGACAGGTGAGGAAACAGGTGAGGAAACAGAGTGACAGGTGAGGACACAGGTGAGGAAACAGAGTGACAGGTGAGGAAACAGGCGAGGAAACAAGAGAGACAGAAGGGGAAACAGGTGAGGAAACAGGCGAGGAAACAAGAGAGACAGAAGGGGAAACAGGTGAGGAACCAGGTGAGGAACCGGAGAGACAGGTGAGGAAACAGGTGAGGAAACAGGTGAGAAACAGGAGAGGAAACAGAGACAGGTGATGAAACAGGTGAGGAAACAGGTGAGGAAACAGGTGAGGTAACAGGTGAGGAACTAGGTGAGGAACTAGGTGAGGAAACAGGTGCGGAAACAGAGACAGGTGAGGAACCAGGTGAGGAAACAGGTGCGGAAACAGAGACAGGTGAGGAACCAGGTGAGGAAACAGAGTGACAGGTGAGGAAACAGGTGAGGAAACAGAGACAGGTGAGGAAACAGGTGAGGAACCAGGTGAGGAAACAGGTGAGGAACCGGCGAGACAGGTGAGGAAACAGAGTGACAGGTGAGGAACAAGGTGAGGAAACAGAGTGACAAGTGAGGAAACAGGTGAGGAAACAGAGAGACAGGTGAGGAAACAGGTGAGGAAACAGGCGAGGAAACAGGTAAGGAAACAAGAGAGACAGATGGGGAAACAGGTGAGGAAAAAGGTGAGGAAACCGAGAGACAGCTGAGGAAACAGGGAGACAGGTGAGGAAACAGAGAGACAGGTGAGGAAACAGGTGAGGAAACAGGTGAGGAAACAGAGTGACAGGTGAGGAAACAGGTGAGGAAACAGAGTGACAGGTGAGGACACAGGTGAGGAAACAGAGAGACAGGTGAGGAAAACAGGTGAGGAAACAGGTGAGGAAACAGGTGAGGAAACAGAGAGACAGGTGAGGAAACAGGGAGACAGGTGAGGAAACAGAGAGACAGGTGAGGAAACAGGTGAGGAAACAGGTGAGGAAACAGAGTGACAGGTGAGGAAACAGGTGAGGAAACAGAGTGACAGGTGAGGACACAGGTGAGGAAACAGAGTGACAGGTGAGGAAACAGGCGAGGAAACAAGAGAGACAGAAGGGGAAACAGGTGAGGAAAAAGGTGAGGAAACAGGTGAGAAACAGGAGAGGAAACAGAGACAGGTGATGAAACAGTTGAGGAAACAGGTGAGGAAACAGGTGAGGTAACAGGTGAGGAACCAGAGAGACAGGTGAGGAACTAGGTGAGGAAACAGGTGCGGAAACAGAGACAGGTGAGGAACCAGGTGAGGAAACAGGTGCGGAAACAGAGACAGGTGAGGAACCAGGTGAGGAAACAGGTGAGGAAACAGGTGAGGTAACAGGTGAGGAACCAGAGAGACAGGTGAGGAACTAGGTGAGGAAACAGGTGCGGAAACAGAGACAGGTGAGGAACCAGGTGAGGAAACAGGTGAGGAAACAGAGTGACAGGTGAGGAAACAGGTGAGGAAACAGAGACAGGTGAGGAAACAGGTGAGGAAAACAGGTGAGGAAACAAGAGAGACAGATGGGGAAACAGGTGAGGAAACAGAGACAGGTGAGGAAACAGGTGAGGACACAAGTGAGGAAACAAGAGAGACAGATGGGGAAACAGGTGAGGAAACAGAGACAGGTGAGGAAACAGGTGAGGACACAAGTGAGGAAACAAGAGAGACAGATGGGGAAACAGGTAACACACACACACACACTCTCTCCCTCTCACACACACACCCTCTCTCACACACACACACACACACACACACACACACAGACACACCCTCTCTCTCACACACACACTCTCTCTCACACACAAACACACTCTCTCTCTCACACACACCCTCTGTCTCTCACACACACACTCTCTCACACACAAACACAACCTCTCTCTCACACACACCCTCTGTCTCTCACACACACACTCTTTCACACCCTCTCTCTCACACTCACACACAAACCCTCTCTCTCTCACCTCAGGTTGTCAGTTTGTCCTTACAGCCAGCCGTTTCTTTGCTCCAGCACTAACACACACACACACACACACACACACACACACACACACACACACACACCACACACCCTCTCACACACACACCCTCTCTCTCTCACCTCAGGTTGTCAGAGCGTCCGTACAGCCAGCCGTTTCTTTGCTCCAGCACTAGCACACACACACACACACACATACACACACACACACACACACACACACACACACACACACACACACACACACACACCCTCTCACACACACACCCTCTCTCTCTCACCTCAGGTTGTCAGAGCGTCCGTACAGCCAGCCGTTTCTTTGCTCCAGCACTAGCACAGTGATGGTCTCCCCCTGCAGAAGGGGAGGAGCTTAGGGTTTGAGGAGGAGGGGGTGAGACACCAGCGCCCTCATGGCTCTGCCCCCCCCTCCCAGACCCAGAGACTCCCCCACTGAGCTGGAGCGAGAGCGACTGCTAGGGAGGGGGGAGGGCGCTGGGGTGGGGGGGGGTTGGGAGAGGAGGAGGATATATATTTGTTGTTTTTATTGATGCATTGTCTTGTTTTGAACTAAACAAACAGCTGGGTCGCTTGTGATTCTCACATGGGGGTCAACACACTTTATATTAACACATGATGAATAATAAAGATTATATTCAGCCTCATTAAAATCTGACTCTTCAAAGTTACTAAAGATGTCAGATGAATCCAAAGAACTAAAAGTATAAAGTAGCATCAAATTGAATAATTTAAAGGTCACCTATTATGCAAAATCCACTTTTTAATGTCTCATCAACATGTGTCCCCTCTTCTTCATGTCTCTTCTACATCAACATGTGTCCCCTCTTCTTCATGTCTCTTCTACATCAACATGTGTCCCCTCTTCTTCATGTCTCTTCTACATCAACATGTGTCCCCTCTTCTTCATGTCTCTTCTACATCAACATGTGTCCCCTCTTCTTCATGTCTCTTCTACATCAACATGTGTCCCCTCTGTGTAAAGAGATTCTGAAAGTTTCTGTATCTGTCTTTTTGTCCTGATTTGTCCTGATGTTGGCCACTTTATGATGTCATAACGATATTTTGGCTTGTGTAACCATTAGCCAATCAGCAACCAAGGTAACCCCCCCCCACCTTATCACCTGAATCTCCTCCTAGAGCACTATTAGGCGCTTTCACACCGGAGTACTTTTCCCAGGAATAGTTCCGACAGTTCCTGGGATTTTGCGTTCACACCAAAAGAATCTGGAACTAGAACTTTTTTTTGCGAACCTTTTCCCCCCTTTTCAGTCCCTGCTAGAGAGGTGGTACTTTCCTGGGGAGGAAAAGGTTCCAATTTCTGATTGGCTTGGCGAATTGCAAACCACGCCCCGTGAAACTCTGAAAGGTTTTGTGAAGCCGCCATTTTATTTTCTGGCATTAGCATTATTAGCATTAGCATTAGCCCAGCGCACCAACGCAGAGAGAATAACTTATGGCAACACAAAAGAAAACATGGGAGCGGTGGAGATGAGGAGGTGTCGGCGTTCTGGCGATTTACTCGGAAGGCTTCAGTAGAAGCTGCTGGGAGTCCCAGCAGCTTCTACTGAAGCCTTCCCCAACTCCGGGGGACTCCGGCCGGGGACTTCGGGTGGCAGTATACGCCGTGAAGTTGTTTGCGGCCTGCTAGTAAACCCAAAGCAGAAGAAGAAGAAGTGACGTCAGCGTCTCCCTCAGGGACTTATTCCGGTGTGAACGCAATTTACTAGATAGTTCCAGGAAATAAAAGTTCCGGGGACTATTCCTGGGAAAAGTACTCCGGTGTGAACGCGCCTATTGTGTTATTTTTAACCAAATATCTCTCA